>JH814864.1:48814-61263 GCA_000296255.1 Omphalotus olearius VT 653.13
GCTTATTTGCTTGATGGAGGTCCATTTATCTGCTTTATTTTTTCTCTCTGCTGGTCCATTTCACCAGAACCAGGTATCGGAACACATTTACATCATAAATGAATTATTATTTGACAATTAATTATTGGAGAAGGTCTGTTTTCAGAGACCCCGAGCCGAGCTGAAGTTGGCAACCCTATTACCTCAGCCTTCAGGCTTGCAAGATACCAATAGCTGCAAAGTACACAACAAATCCGCGCTCAAAAGCAGACTTAAGACTCTTGGCTTTGGTTACCAGTAGCGGTGCGAGCTCAGATCTCAGGACTCACAGTGTTTTACTTGAATTGACCGACGGGTAGAGCGGGTGTTCATTGTTCAAACGCTCAAATTCCAACGTTCAACTCCAGTCCCCGATTCGTGCGGGTGTTGCACGAATTTGTTTGAAGATGCAGTCGTTCGACGTGCATCGTTTACGGTACAAGTTGGGAAGGTTTCGAGAGCGTTGGTGAATTTCAATCTTCCTTTGCCAAAGCCTTCTGACGACTGACTATTGACAATAGAATACTTGATGAATTCATTACAAGAGACCTTAGTGAAAGAATGATCGTGAATTCAGCACTCAAGTACTCAGGCCCAGGCCCAGCAGGTAAGGAGTGGTTCCTTTTTTCGATTTGATTTTCAATTTTTGATGCGGAGACTCCCCAATTCGGCCTGAGTACTTGAGTCCTCACAGCGCCCGGCGCCGCCGTTCTGTCCTGAAAGACAGCGCTTGGATATCGTCTCATTTTCCCGTGCCGCCCGGCCACATCAATGATATGAACGTCACTAAATCACTGTTTTGTTTGATTCCTTGGGCCTTGGCTGCTTAACAAAGGAGGTTTGTACAGAACTTATACATAGCGCTGACCGGTCAAAACAGGATCTACAGTTCATGTATGGGGATATCGCTTCACGAAGAGGGCTGTCCGCCAAACACTTGCACTGACACCGCCTCAATGTGAATTCGTACTTAAAGACAAGATGCTCCTCTATAATTTCTCATCGGTCCTGGTGGCTACATCGATCCTTCACCCACTCTCTTTCGCATTCAATTCCAAATGAGGCCTGGCGCTTTTTTCAATCTCTTTCTTTTACTATGTGTCGGGTTTGCTGCTGCTGCCCCGCTGCTTCAGAAACGGAAAGAGTATCGTCCTCCGGCGGGACCAACATTTCTGCCACCATCATGTTCGTCAGATGGAGCACCACCAACATATGCTTCACCTGGAAAGGAACCTGCGTATAACCATACCTTTACTGGTGGCCAGAAATGCTTTATTGGTGCTAATGTGAGTAAATGGCGGGATTTCTTGTAGGGTATGCTGAAAGCTGTCCTGTGGTAGAATTACTACATTACTTCATTGCCAGAGAAGGAACAAATCCAGATTCTAGACGAGATGGTGGCAGCGAAAATGACGGTATGCTTTACGATTTAACGATCATGTTGATTGCCCGTCTCAGGAAACGCTCAAACATTACTCGCATCCAGGTTATGCGTACATGGATTACTGGTCATAGCGCGGGGCAGAAGGCCAGCGATAACACTCAAATTGGTGATGTCGAAAGCAGTATTGGCCACTATGATTCTACGATTATGATCTCGTTCGACAAATTCATGGTGCGCTTCCGTCTTGGAAAACATATACACTTCTTTCTAACATTTTCTAGATCCTGGCCCATGAAAGAGGTAAGACGTATACCATCTTGAGCAAATTCATGGTTCTGAACTGAGCTTGATATTATGGTACTAGGGATCAAACTCTTGATCGGTATGTTTTTATTCTCACTCGTTGAAATGAAGACTTACCGTCATTATTGCAAGGATTATACGACCGTATGCTTTTCCTCCGCTTGATCTATCATTCGTCGACTAATACTCTCTCCAGAGAATGCCTTGAAAGGTGGTGACATCTACGCTCAAGCCTACACCAAGGAAGGCTTCTATACGAACCCTGGTCGGCACGCTTTCCAACAAACTGTGTAAATACTAATTTCCATCTCTCTAGCCGCAATTCAAGCCTTTGACAATCGGATAGAGTATATCCTCAGCACGTATAAGAGCGAGCTCCTCGGAAACCGACCATGGAGCGAGCTGGGTGAGTACATCTTTGGCTTTGAAGCTCAGAACGAGTACGTATCAGTATACACTCGCATATCAGTTCGACGCTGATAACTACGTTCACTGCAGGCCAATGATCTTCGATCAAAATCTGTATGAGGTACGTTCTCTTTTCAAGGCCAGCGTTTATCTGGTGATAACTTGAGTGGGCTAGGGCCACCTGCAATGGATCTGCGATCGATCAGCCAAGGTACAAAGGTTTGGGTTAACATCGTACCATGATATTGATTTCGAGCCCTCCAGATCCGTAGCTTCGTGCCCAACACGGATATCCTTACCTTGACGGGCGGAGGGTCCGGGAAAGCGAGTATCAAAGACGTATTTCTCCAGAAAACTTGCGCAGTCGATGTCATTGCGATACACGACTACAGCGAGTAAGTACTTCTTTTCCACCCCGAAGTCACCGACGTACTCACCTTCACACAGTGATTATAACGATTTCCTTCCTGAATACATTCCTAAAGCACGGGATGCAGGCAAGTCGTTCATCATAGAAGAATGGGGATCTGTGGTCGGAAACGGTCGTGAGGCGAATCTGCAGTCGAATTACGACGCGTTCGAGAAGTTCCATCTACCGAACATGTACTGGCAGTTGATCTCGAACAAAGATCCGGGTCAAGGCGAGGATTTCGAGGTATGAATTGCTACGAATTTGATTCGGCGGGAACGGGTTGCTGATGTACTGGGATTCTTCCAGATTCAAGCCTCCGATGATAACCCTATCTGGAATCAGGTAAAGTCGGATTCGCTGAAGATGGCTGCAATGGACTCCCAGTGTGCATTTGACTTTAGCCGTAGTCTCTCGTTGAGCTTGTTAGACCGTGGTACCTAGTCGATTCCATTTTGCAATCTCTACTGGCAGTAATAAGAGACGTAGTACTTGTAGTATCCAGAATATTTATTACCTGTGTGAACATCAAACATTAATTTCGTGCACGCCACCAACACAGCTTTCAACATTGACTCGATACCGGATTCCAATGTCCCTTCATTTCTCCATCTCCAACACTGATGATCACTGTTACCTTTGTACGGTTGCTCCCTTGTTCCGCCTCAACCCGTCGTTTCTTATCTCTCATTTAAGTAGGTCCGACATGGAGAGTCTCTTGATAATTTGGTATCGTACTCTGATCTTTGGTGTTTTTCCAAATTCTGAGGAGTCTGATATTCAGAAATCTATTTGGGCTGGTTGGAAAGACGCTCCTTTATCTGATCTAGGTGGGGATGACCCTTCATCTTAATCTTATCGCTAAATTAAGCGTAATTTACTAGGCAGGAAGGTAATATTTCAATATACCCCACTTCAAGTCTTCGACTCAACAGCTTCTCGCAGCAAGCAGCCGCCGCAGGTCGTTATTTCTCTTCCACCAAGCTAGATATCATATATGCCTCGCCTCTCCGTCGTGCAAACGCAACCGCTCAGGCAATTCACGCAGCTCAAGAGGAGCCTTTCCCGTCCTTCATCGTAACCCCAAAGATTCGTGAACAGCACTTCGGCAAAGCAGAAGGCAAAGCGTGGACGTATGAATATGACTCTGAGAAATCTCTAGAACAATTGTTCGAACAAGACACCTTTCCTGTGTTATTTGACCGTCACGAGAAGTTTCCTGAGGGAGAGAGTCTCAATGACCTCGCTGCTCGTGCTGAAGAAGCGATCGTCGAATGTGTGTTGCCGCATTTGCATGAAGGCAAAGATGGTCTGCATATCGCTTTAGTTAGTCACGGGTTGTGTATCAGCGAGCTTGTAGCCGCCCTCCTGCGTCTGGATCCCAATTCTCGTCGAGATATATCTCACACTGGCCTAAAAAATACAGCTTGGACTCGGGCCGAGGTGACAATAAAGGTAAGCTGTTCGGAAGTCGTCACCCTTTCTCGTACTGATCTTGATACAGGACGGTCACTTGTTCGAACGCTTGCATGAGCCTCCTGCACTTGATGTTCGCATCACGCATGTGAACATTGCAGACCACTTGTACAGTCTTGTATGTGGGTCTCACTCCTTGTGTGACGTTGAGACTCATTGCTCCTTCTTAGGATACTCTCTCAAGCATGGACGATACGAGCTCTGAAGCTCGAGCATTCTTTGGCGGTAGCGGTAAGGCTGCAGCCAAGATCGATGGCTTGGATTCTCAGAAACTGTAGAAGCTGATTACATGGAACAAGATCCGAACTTACTAGACGTATACAATTACCCTCTCGCAATCGTTATTACCCTTCCTTCAATGAACTACTTCTTCCTCCGGACAAAGGTCAATGGAACGTCAGTCACGCCAAGTGTGAGAACAATCTTTGCGTCCAGCACCCTAGCTCTCCACTGCTCATTGGTCTCGCCTGGGGAAAGCTTCGGCTGTACCTTCCAATCCCGCAACAACAGCGCCAGAAAACAGACGGCTTCGGTAGTCGCGAACCTCCTGCCGATACACGCTCGTGGACCTACCATCAGTGTTTGCCTCAGACAATGCGAAAGACGCGATAAAAGAGTGGGAACAGTTACGAACCTACGCTGAAGGCAGTGAACATTTCTGAATCGTTGTTGATTCCATACCATCGAGAGGGCTTGTATTTTTCTGGCTCATCAAAGTAACGAGGGTTGTACTCTGAAAGAAAATTCAATCCTTGTCAGGGAACGTTGTCTGGCTTCCGACATGCTCATCACTCACGTATACCTATCATATCAACGACCACCTATGGAAAGTTTAGACACTAGATTCATGGACTTGAAATGAGTAAAGGGAGAGACTCCACCTGCATTCCTTTGGGGACAGGGAGACTTTTAGTTCCTTCTTGACCTCGGGGATTAGGAATTTGAATGACCGTGTCTTCAGTAGCTTCACGAATCAGGAGGTGACCAGAGGCTGGTAACAATGTCGACAATGTAATTATGAGATTCAACATTTTCAAGTTCTTCGATGCGATTACTTACGGAAGAGTCTCAATGCTTCGAAGAAAACCGCGAGAATCTTATTCAATTTGTTGTAGTCCTCGAATTCCTAAAATTATTGTATCAACACAAGGGAGACGCATAGGAACAAGGGTGACAGTTTACAGGATCTCGGTCGTATCCCACGACGGAAATAATTTGCTCAAAGACTTCGTCTTGAATGTCATCGTTGACTGCGAGGAAACCGAGAGTAGCGGCAAGCGTATGGGCAGAGGTTTCTGTCAAAGGGGGGTCGGTCAGAGACAACGACTATACGAGCTTAATATCAACTGATTCGTACCATGTCCCGCAAGTAAGACCACAAAAACATTGCCAATCTATAAACAGTTCATGTAAGCAACAGTGCGTTAGTTGGACAATATCAGCACTCACAAGTTCTTCGTCATTCAATTGATACTTGGAATCTTCATTCTCATTCGCTTGCACGAGTAAACTAAAGACATCGCTTTTGGACGCTGCGCCCACATCGCGAATCTCAGACTTTCGATGAGCGACTTGTTCTGTCATGAAGCTTGTGAGTGCGTCGTGAGCTGCCCGAGCGCGTTGGATGCTGAGATCGATAATGTTTCGTCATGCGTAATCAGGTTAAAGTTCGGTCAATGGCTCTCACGTTTTAAAGGGAAGGGATTTCACCCATCCGGGAGCCATTATCTCGAACATGTGAGTATCCGTCACAGTTCGAATGGCTTCCTGTACGGACATTGATCCATCCGCAGTGACAGGAGGGGCGTCCCTAAGGAGAATATGAACCTTGGATATAGTTGAGCGTGGCACAGGTGAAAAAATCCTTACCAGTGTGCAGAAAACCCGAATGCGCAGGTGCCAATTAGAAGAAGAGCAAACTGAAAGCCTAGGAATCAATAGGGGATTCACAGAGAAAATCTCAGTATAGTTAGCTTGCCTTGAAGGTGAGCGCCTGTACAGCGGGAACATTCACCGTTTTGCTATCTGACCAATGTTCGGCCTCAATCATATCACGGTACGTCACTATCGTTTGGTCCCACACTAAACGGTACCTAGATTAAACCAATTCATATATCAATCCACCTATAGTAAGAGGAAAGGTCATACAGTTTCGAGTTGAATGCAGGGCCCATGACACGCCGATGTTTCCTCCACATCTCGCCTTCTGAAGCAGCGAGATTCATACCCCAGAGGCTGCTCCGAGTCACAACATAATGAGCTTCGATGCAGTGGATTACATGGCACGTACAGCAATGCCCTGCTTGCTGATTCGGGTTTAATGAAATCCGACTTGTGTCCTCCCGAAGCAACTTGACGAGCGACATCCAAGTTTGAAGTCCATATTGAACAAGGTCCGACGAGGGAAGGTACTATGGAGAAAGATTCATTGTCCTTGTACACTGGAGCAAGGTCAACGATTAGCCCAAGTGCACTTGGTCGAAATACGCACATTTGAATCGTCTAGCCCAATGTAAATCCAGCCCCGTATTCCACCAGGTAGTCGGAATCAACACACCAGGCAAAGCAAGGGGTTGGAACGGCGGACGCAGTCCAGGAAGATAATTTGTTGCCTAAATGACTTCAGAAGTACATTCTAGCTTATAGATAGATAGTAGGGCCTTACCCGACGTCCATTAATAAACGCGACAATCCTGCTGACTATGACGATGGCGGTTAATGACGAAAATAGGAAGCGCAAATCCAAGTCCACTTCGTGGTTCTGATACGAGAACTTCAAGTGCAGCCCATGAAGTGAACATGAATTGAGAACGGCAGGGATATTCATGGATGCACTGGAATGGGTCGTGTGGGAAGGACTTGCAATTGTTATACATTGCTCAGATGGTCACGTTGCATTACTCAGGAACCACGTGGAACAGAGCTAGGCGGCTCGGCCTCGAGAGTCGAAAATGAAAGGTGCGATCCAGTGTGTTCAACTGGTGTTCAACATGGGAAGATAAACGGAGTATACAACAGAGGCTAGCATGTTCAGTGTGAGAGGTGGTTTTGAGGTTATAGAAGAAGAAGAAGAAGAAGAATGAATGAACCGTGGCGAAGTGTGGCGCAATTTTCTGGGAGTCTCGTGAGCTTCATATCTACGTAAAAGTTACTAGATCAACGTTTGGCGCCTGGCGGATTTGCTGGTCGGAATATATCAATAGTGTAGTACTTACAAGAGCCATCCCAAACTCGAGTTACTCAACATATCTTCAAAGATTCGCTGAGGATCACATTTAAATTATGATCCATCGTCTCGTCAGTCGTCCGAGCCGGCATGTCTGAAACGACTCGCAGGAAATCTGCGACAATTGGCAGTGAGCAGTTCGCGGTGCATAAAGTGACTTTTGCTACGTAGAGAAGCCCAGGAGAAGCCTCACTAGAAGCTCAAATTTGAAATTGTTGCTCATCAAGAAATCCGAGATGGCCGATACTTACTAACGACCCGTAGAAGCCCGTACATGTCTGCAATGCCTCAGGGAAGCCGCAAGCGGATACGGGTCATTTCTGAAGCACACATGTACTTACGGTGCAGCTGAAGTCTGAAGGACCCCATACTTAGGAAGGACATAAAATCGGTTCTCCGACCATTGCAGGCAACGCCGTATGCCGGTAATCTGTGCCTCGGTCTCCCGGTGAGCAAGGGGATGGATTCTCTGCCTGCAATATCTGCTTTGCTGGCTGATGATGTGAAGCGCAGCACCTGTTCCCACTAGTGGGAATTTTTGGTTGGTTTTTGGCAGATTTTCGGACAGACTGGGGGATTGAATCTGAGGAGAAACCGGGTAAATTGGACAGTGTATCAAGTATTGCAATTACATCTGATGAACGAAAGAGCTGTTGAAGAAAGCTGTGAAGAAAATGATGATTAGGGGTTTATAATTATATTGTGACTAAATCCGGCCACGGTCACCTCCACTCCTCCCACACTCCACAAGAGAACTCACCCAGCACTCATGAGCCTCGCTTCCTGGTGTCCGTCCTGCTTTTCTTCTTTCTTCTTCCTTCTGACTTTCATTCATCAGATACACATCAGTATTCCACTTGGAATCGCACTCGGAGACTTCAGCAGTCTCAGTATCTAGCTCGCACCGACACTAACACTTCACGGCAAGCTAGAGCCATGGCACAGACCGATACCGCTGGCGATTTGGGCAACATACATGGTCTTGGAGTTGTTGGTCCGCTACAGAAAGATTCCTCAAAGGAAAAGAAAGGTCCAGATTCGTTATTCGGTCCAAACATCGGTGTGATCAGCGGGGGGCCCGCGTGGACGGTGTCCTCCGAGAAGAAAGTTCTTAAGGATGAATTGACCATGGATGTTGTCAAGTCCTGGATAGAGAAAAGCAAGGAGGTCTGTATTCCTTCTGACTCGTTGACATGGGTACATTATTGACCAATGCATAGCCCTCTCAACCGACCACCACTTTGCAAGCTTTAGTTAACCTCAAGCGGCCCACTCTTCGTCTATCTCCCCTAGTATCATCGGAAGGAGATGATTCTCATTTCCATCAACACGGTCTTGAATTCGAATACGACTGTGATGCGCCCAAGTGCGGCATCTATGTACACGTCTTATTACCACCCGGTCATCCTGATGCCCCTCCTTCCGTCCCTTCACCTACGGCAATTCCCTCGACGACTCCTTCTAAGCTTCTAGTCTTTGAATCTGTCGTCGAAGGAGGATTCGGTAAAATTCTGAAGCTAGAGGAAGGTGCCGTCTTGGAACTCGGCAGATTTGACATGTCTCAGGCATCCGCCGAAACTTCCACGCCTCCAGCCTCGGCCTCTAATTCAGACCCTGCCGTACCCTCTGTCACCAACTCAGAAACAGCTCCTGCTGCAACCTCTTCGCGACCCGCCCGGCGTCGCCTAACCCACTTCTTCACGAAACGGCATGGGCATAACAACATGTCGGTATCAGGCCCTGCTCTTGCCGTTGTCGACGCCTCTTCAGATGGCAATACTGCGCATGCAGATGCTTCCCCCAGTTCTGGAAATGATACGTCCAAAAAGGATGCCGTTGATGAAGGTGTTAAAATTACTATCCGCCTCGCCGCTCTGGATGAGCAAGGCACGGAGCTTAGCAGCCCGAATGAGCAAGTTACGTATTTGTGTGTGGAGAGATTTGGCGCGGGGCCTAAGCTTTCCACGATTTCCACTCCTGCCTCTGCTAGTACTAGCCCGGATGCTAGCTCTGGTGGCAGTGAGAGCAGATCTGAAGATCAAGAAGCTCAAGTTAATGAGGAGGAAGAGGACTCTCGCCCTTGGGTTGTCAAGGTTGTCAAGCGGGAAGCTACGGTAAATGTCGTTACTATCTTTATATTCGCATTTACTGACAACCGCCTTGTTCAGATTGGCCCCCACACATTCCACCTCCATGAAATATATGGCCTCACGTCCTCAACCTCGTCTTCACATACCCACGCACCAACTGCCCCTCTTCCCTCTAATCACACCTACCCTCCTACCCCTGGTGCGTCACATGACCAGCCCGAGTCTAACGACGATGCCTCGTCCGAATGCTTGCTCTGTCTCTCGTCTCCACGTGAGGTAATTCTCCTCCCTTGTCGACATCTTGTAGCATGCAAAGACTGTGCGCTCAATATGGTGGAGTTTGGTGCCGGAGGCAATATTACTCATCCTCCCGAGGAGCCCTCTACCACTACTGATGGTGTTGCCGGAGAAACAGGAGGAGAGGAAGGAACTGGTGCAGCTGCTCCTGCGCCTGCGCCGGCACCGGTCACTACGAATCCCAGGCGAAAGCGAAAGGCTAAAGGGTGGTTCTGTCCCGTCTGTCGACAACGTAAGTTTCTTCGTTGATTTTCTGCTCTTGTGCTTGAATTTAATTGGAATCGCTAGCGTACACCTCCTTGTTGCGAATCACTACTTCTCCACCACCTCTTCCTGCGAGTAAAAACGAGGCTGCCGCTTCCAATAGTACGCAGGACGAGTCTGAGGACGAGGAACGAGACGCTACTGATGCCGACGGATACGGTGACGCGTCGGGGTCTCCTACGGAAAGTTTGCCTCTACCAGTAACAGCTGAAGCTGGGAATAGCAGTAATTCGAATACCGCAGAGGCGCATTCGCAACAGAATGCTACGGAAGCCACTTCGAGTTCGGGTGGAGTCTTTAGTCGACCTGCGTTTTTGAGGGGATTGACGGGAAGAGGCAATGCTGGACCGAGCGATTTGGAGAGCCAGTTGTAAAGTTCTGTCAGGACGCTTTGTTCTTTTCGGTGATGATCCGTGTCTATCCATGCCAGTGAGCTTTCGGGTGCGTCCGTTGCTTCGGTGATGATTCTAGTATCCACGGCTGTTGTGCTCTGGTTGGTAGCTCACCATCGACCATTAGTGTGATGGGTGCCTTGGTGAATGCCTTGCTTTGAGCGAGCAGTATACTGGGAGTATATACGCCTACTTTTCTTTCTCCCTTCCTGAATCCCTGTTTCATGTTCCTCTCTCCCTCGCATCTTTTTTATTCTGTGCTTCGCGGTTTATAGTGTGTTTCCCGATTGTTCCTCCCCTGTTTAGTATATTTTATATTATACAGTGTGTAAGTTGTATGTATCATTCTGTATGGCATTTCTATTTTTTGAAGGTCACCTGAAAGCTGTCGGGTTGTACTACATAATGTAGCTCAATCAGCTGGCGCTCACTGCCGCACATTACTAATACCTTATATCATCCTTCATATGCTACCACCGTGTTATGCGCCAGCATTTGACAGAATATGCAATGTTAAATAAACGCACTAGGATATCTTGGCAACCAATGGCAAGCACTCAAGTACTCAAACCTCCACCCTTCGTGATTTATACTTTACCATTGGTATTCTTTAGTGATCCGGATGAGATTTTCTGGTAATCTGAGCGCCTTTGTCTCTTGACATCTTCAATGTCTTGGGCGGCGAAGTGCGTGTTTTCCTCCAGAAGCAAGAAACAGGAATATCTAAATTAGCTTTCAGTAAAGTCTTATGCTCCTTCAGGATAGTCCGTGGACAACCGTGGACCCGCCGGGCGTTCTTTTAGGTCTATACAGGGTCTATATGTCTTCATTAAATGGTATCTCCTGGACCGACGTAAGTAATCCACAGTACTCACGTAGCATACAGACTTACAACACAGCATCTAAGAACAGTCATCGCCCGTTATATATGTTCTACTGCATGTGGCCTGTTCTCAAGAGTCAAAATCTTTCTGACCGGCCCAGGCGTTTCTGTTCTTGAGAGAGGTGAGTTGAGCTTCCTAATGCGTTCATTGTGCCATTTCTCACTTGATCTCGTTGTTTATAGACTCGAGACTCGAAGTTACTTCGAGCTTAACAAATAATATACGCGTGGCTCGACTTGAAGTCATCACTGGCCTATTCAATGATCACTGTTCTAGCTCAACTCATTCTGTGCCGCTCTCTTTTTGTGGGCCCTCTGGTCTTTCTTCCACTGTTCATTTACCAGCTCCATTTTGGATAATTTACCTGGTCCGGAGGTGAAGTAATGGTTCATAGGTGAGTTTCTCGAGGACGAGTGTGGTGAAAACTTTCCCGTACTGACTCAAAGTAATGTATCGTGTTACACAAGGAAATTTCGGAGAGATTTTCAATGTTCGAGCATGGGACTATCATCAACGATTGGCTAATGAATGTAAGTACACACTTATCAAAATTCTATTCATGGCGAACAGTGGATAATCTTTTACAGGCGATCTCTATCGAAAACAACGAAAGATGCTCATTCCAGTGTTTTCGGTCACGCACATACGAGAGATGGGTATGAATTTCAGACCTCATATTTGTGGATGAGATCTGATCGCATTTGCAGTGCCGTTTTTCTACGAGATCATACACAAGGTCGAGTCCTCCCTCAAATTGACCAGTTCAAATTTAATATACCTTTCTTCTTACCAGATGCGAAATATCATCGAGAAGAACCTGAAAGACGGCCCGCAGGGAGGCAAGCTTGTTTAATGTGCATGTACTGCTGCATTTCTGGATATTTATACAACCATGCGTACAGATCGATGTGCTTTCCTGAATGGGTCTTGCCTCACTGGAAAAATTGGTCAAGCAGGTCTAGGGTACTTTTTGATTCTATGACCGACGAAGCTACGCTACGGCGCATCTCTACAGCAAGGCCATGAAGGATCTACTGTAGGTGTTATTGTTATCGATCGGAGGAGCGTTGCTCACAGCTAATTCGATGTACAAAAGGTTCATAGACCAGCGATGGCACGTGTGGGCTTGTGGACCACGTATGTTCTTCCTTGGGTCATAGATATCGGTACACCCCAGTTCCGTCGTTTTGTTATCAGCGTGTCGCCTGTCGGGGACATGCGTCTTCTCCGTGACCGAAGTTTAGGAGGAGATCGTGCTCTCCAGGAGTGGGACAAAACTCAGGCTGTGGCTGGACAGA
>JH814864.1:77979-116099 GCA_000296255.1 Omphalotus olearius VT 653.13
TTTGAGCCAGGGGTGATCTAGGATCTCAGGAATCTGATTAAAGGTGAGTGACTTATCCAACCTGAAAGAGACACACATACCGTGATACGCGCACCGACGTCAATGGTGAGCATGCGAGACAGCAAATCCTGAGCGAGAGGATTGATCCAGCCCGGCATCTCATAAACACCGCTCTTCACTTTTGATAGCAACACTTTCACATTCTTGTCGTCGAAGGGAAGCCTTCCTGTGAGCAATGCATAAAGGATGACACCACAGCTCCAGATATCAGTTGCGTTTCCAGAATACTTCTGACCATTGACGATTTCAGGACTTGCGTAATGTGGAGATCCACAGCTAGTTTCTAGGTGAAGAGAAGGTGGAGCAAACGCAGCCATCCCCCAGTCGGCGATTTTGATGAGCGGTGGATTGACGGAAGAAAGAAGGATATTTTCAGGCTTGAGGTCGCGGTGAATGATAGAGAATGTATGAGCGTAATTGAGGCCGTAGATGATTTGTTTGAAGACAGCCATCGCGTCAGGCTCCGGCAGACGGCCCTTGTTCACCAGAAAGTCAAATAATTCTCCGCCTTCAACATACTCGAGGATGAGAAAGAGTTCCTTGCCGCCTTCATAGACATCATAGATACGCAAAATATTTGGATGTTTCATGAGTTTCATCATGGTGATTTCTCGTTCGATACCTAGGCGTTGCTTCTCGGTTTTCGCTCGATGGGTAGCAAGAGAAGCACGAGAGCTGGCGAGAGGTGCCAGAGGGAGAATTTTGACTGCAGCAAGTTGACCGGTGAGCCGATGCTTGGCGATTTTGACACGACCAGATGCGCCCTTTCCGACGCATTCACCAATTATCCATGGACCAATGACCTTTGGATCAGAGGGTAGATCAAATGCTTGAGCACCTCCAGCAGCTGCCTTTTCCTTGTCCCAACGAGTACCATGCGGAGCAGTATATTGTACTGGGGGTGCGCGAGGTGGACTAGAAGATATGGGCGCCATTGTGGACGATAGTACGTGGATATCTGTAAGAAATATGAGTGATATAGAGCGATGATTGACCTGGGCGAGCAGCAGCGACCAGCGAGCGGCGAAACAGGGAGAATTGGAAGTCAAGAAACGAAAACGTTCGGCGAGATTGACATACTAGTCACGTGAAGGTGACATATGTTACATGAGCTTGTGACAACAATTTTGGCAACTTGCTTGCATGGCGGTAGATGAGCCTAACATGGACGGCGTTGCGTCGGACACACTGGTCAAGATTCGCTCGCAAGTTATGTTCTTCTCCGCATAGAATCCAGCGCTATTCTTCTGTTTTTGAGCCTGAGGAATCCGAGGACTATCAGGCGCTCCCTTCTCTTCCCACTCAATCTTCTGGTCCCACCCTAAAGGACTTGTCGAGCCTTATTCAAGATGGTCACTTTCAGATGGCGGAGGCCATACGCGATGAACTTATAGAACAAGGTGTCGATATACCATTCGATACTGTCTACGAGAATGCAGCGCTCTGGGTGTTGGCTTCCGTTCACAAAAGGAAGCAAAAGATGGCACTTCGCCGCTGGCTAGCTCTGTACCCTGAGTACTCGGCTGTGGGTAGAAATGGTTTACAAAGGATCCGGGACGTTTTGCTGGCATACCCTGTCCAAAATTTTCACTTGATATACAGATTTGCTCAGGTCGCTGCCTCCAAGGGTTACTCTGAAATGGTACTGCATCAACTAATGCCGGTCGTTGCCAAGTATGGCAACGAATCCATGGTAGATTCCATGATAGATGATCTCAGGTTGAGATCTCTCCCAGCTAGATTGCACGAGCCCAATGTCGATGATTCTTCATCGGTATTGGAAGACAAGGACGATTCCGGTGACTATGTCCTTGCGCCATCTGGGGCAGCCGTTACCTCTCCGGTTTCACCCATAGAAGATCTCCATCTTCTTATCCGTTTGGGCGAATACAACAGCGCAAAACGTCTTCTCAGTGAACTTCGCTCTCTAGAGATAGACGTCCCACTTTCTCCTATATTCGAGACAGCCGCCGTGCTGGCGATTCAATCCCCCGATTTATCTGAACCCGAACGCCTTTCCGACTTTAGGCTCTGGTTTTCTCTCGTCCCCACAGCCCCTGACGAGGGCGAAAACAAATTCCATCATATTCATCGACAGATGTTCTGGGCTCCTGCTGCCAATCTCCATATCATTCTGGAGTTTGGGTTGATTTGTGCAGAGAAGGGCTACGCGGTGGTCGTGAACTCCGCCGTCATTCCCGTGATAATGCGCTACGCCCCGCCCGAAGCCAGCATCCAATTTGTCACAGAATACGAGGCCAGGCATTTGGCATTTCTCAAGGCCAACCCTTCCAAGTCTAGACGCGTAAGAGATTTTACAACTCTCAAGTCCAAGACAATTCGAGGTATAGCAATTCGACATCTGGCTGATGCCAGACATTTCGACGTCGCAATGCGCTTGCTTCCGGAGGGGAAATTGAAAGGATACCTCAACGTCCACACCTACCAGAGTCTCCTTCACCGTTTGCTGCAGACAGGTGACCCGAAATATGATAAATATGTGCACACCCTTCGGGGAGTCCTGGAAGAAATCACCATTGAACGTGGTGGCATGATCGATGCGGCCGACGAGGCTAGTTTAGCATCCACACTATTCATCACAGATGATGCTATGAAGGTAGATATGCCCTTACCCCGGACTCTCCAATACATAAAAGGGGCACTGATGAATCATCAGCGGCTTCCTCATGCCAACACTATCATGGACTTCATAACCCAGTACTCTTCGACTGGCCGCACTAAAGCGTTCGAATTATTGCGCAGACGCGCATACCGAAGCAGTTACCATGCAGCCTCGCTATGGGTTTTCGCAGAGATGGTACTTAACTATCGGCATGGTCTATATCACAACGTCCTACGAAACTTTCTGGATAATTTTTTTCTCGCCGGTGTCCCACGAGCCGAGATATTCAGAGCGCTCCGTTCAAACGAACCCTATGATGATAATGAATACCCCCCTCTCTCTGTGACATCTGAACCTATTCTTGACAAGACGCGAATTTTTCCTAGCAGAGCTCACTGTTCCCTCGTCTGGCAATCCCTCGCGCAGCTCACCAAAACACCACTTCGACTCGATTCGCTCTACTCCAAATTACTTCTTTTTGCAGAGAACAAAGGGCATGTAACCGACGAGCTCTCTTCCTTCCCCAACCCCCCTCCGATCAACGCCCCCTCATACAGCCTTTCAGCGCCTCCCTTGCTTGATCCTCCGAGCTGCTTAGTCGTTTCCGAGACTTTTACCCCCTTCATAATGCGCATGATGCGGTCGTCTGGCCCATATGCGGGTACTCAGATTCTGAAGGAGATGGTTCATGTAGGATTGCAGCCCACTGTATATCATTTTACCGAGCTAGCGAGATATTACGCGTTCAATGGCCAGGAACAAAAAGCCTTCCATGTGCTTGACAGGATGGAGAAGAGGCTCGAGAGGGAAGAAAAAGCACAGAAGGCAGCATTAACGGAAACGCAGGATGTGGAAGTCGCTCCAGACCCGGGTAACCAGGCGACAAATGGACCAGCCATCAATCAACAGGCGTTTGATGACATTGGACCTGCCCTAGAAGAAAGTAGAGAAACGCTAGAGGGCCTTGGGAGGTTACAGCACCAATCCGATTCACATTCTCTACCTGACAGTAGGTGCCTCTTATCTGTCAGAGTCAAGTAATCTTATGCTTTAATGTCACGCAGATCCTGGACAACTCTCTGCCTCGCCCAAGGTTGGCGCTGCTGGACCCGAAGACAAGGCTACCACTTCCGACCCGATCAATCCGGATAGTTCTGCCTTAATGAATGCCAGCCTCTCCGAAAAACGCAAAGTGTTACCAGGTCAGAGCAGCGCGCTCTCTACCGATGTCCCTCGCTCGCCTGAGCACTCTGCACGGCGCGTCTCCGCCCAACTCCCATCAGCCGATTTCGTCCTCTACGTCGCTTTGATGCGTGCCTTCCTCGGGGCACATAATCTCCCCGCGGTAGCCGAAGTCGTCCGACGCCTCCAAATCCGTTACCCGTACGTTGAGGGGAAGAACCAGTACCTTGACAAGGTGTACACAGATTGGAGGGCCTTGTTAGTGGCAGAACGCCGTCGCCAAAAGAAGGAGATTCGTAGGCAACGGGACAGAGTGCACTGACCTTGATTTTTGCAAGGGAGAGGCGGATTGGTCTTATTGCTCAAGATGCATTCGCACCTGCCGTATATCATCGAACGATGGTAGTTCTAGAAGCCCACGACGTATGATCGCGTTTGGGATCTAGCACAAGGAATAGTCGCTCATCGCAACTAGTCATCGACATTGGAGTAGGGCGAAACACGACTTTGGCCCAAGTGTGCTAGCGGACAATGAAAACGGGGAGCTTTGGTCGTGTTGAACATACTTTGTTCTAAGCGTAAAAGCATGTTGTCACTTTCCCTGTGGTGGCGTCTATGCTGTAAAGCGATGTAGATAAACCGTGCAATAGCAGAATTTGCAGGGCCGTTTCGGTCGTTCTATTAAGTGGTCACAGATCATGCACTACAGTTCCACTGCAGATATCCTCGCCCGAGGCGGGCGAAAGGAAGACATCGTACTCGCTTCCCATGCAATACGTGAGCAGTTCTATTCGTTTGGTTTTGGACTGAGGACCTTCTAGGCAACGTCGATGTAACTGCTCCTACATAGCAGCGGTGAGTCATCTCGGTCCACGTAAAAAAGTTTCAGACCCTTATAACTTGCCCTAATACTCAGGAGTCAGACGTCTTACGGAAACGCCAGATTATCAGTTGGCTCGCATATTCAACATGTCGTTATAGAGCGGAGGGCATGATCACAGCGCAAACATATACACCCGGCCTGGGCATATATAGCTCATGATTAGACTGATATACCATATTGACACTATCAATGACAAATGCTACAACTCATTGCTTGCTAAACACCATTGTGACCTCATCTACTAGTTTACATCGACACCGAAGCATATCCAAAACTTGTCCCTTCAAGACCTCGAGCCAGAAGCGTAAATTGTTGAGCTGCTTCGCGTGTTTTCTTGAGAGATCTCGAGCTAGAAGTTGTGTAAAATCAGCGATGACGAATCAGCAACAGCTATAAATGCTCACCCGACAATTGTTTTCATGAACCGCTCCTTATCCTCTGGTTTAGCTTTCGAGGGTACAAAATTTGGCTGAGATAACGGATAAATCAGACAGAGCTTTCATATGATGAGCATTCATCACCACTTACATCGAATAAGACCTCTCTTAACCATATCTTTGACTCTTCTAAGCACCTCGTCAACATAGTTGAAAGCATTTCGATTAAATTTTGGGTGGCACTACGCGGCGCTTGGCCAGCTAAACCACCCAAGATTGCTTGCATAATGGAGCGTCCGTGCGTCGAGATGAATTGCGCACGATAAGGCTCAAGATTTGCATGCACATATGATCGATGAATGAAAGTGCTCTGAAACCAAATTTTAGTAAACCAGAGTTAGCATAGAACGGCCAAAGTTGCTCACTAGAAAATTACAAGCAGCAACCAGTGAATATCGTTCTTGAAGTGTCAGCGCACGGATGGAGCACTGAATGAGCGCATCCAATGCGCCTGGTGGTAGCAAATAGAAGTTTCCAGTAAACACTTGAGCAATCTATTCAAAGAAGTGAGCGGTAGTCGATCTGACCAACAAAAAAGTAGCCTACCCTGTCTAGGCATAAAAAGAATTCCTGAACAATATCAGGGTTCTGCACCGTAAGAAGGGTAAGTGATTAAGATCATTTAGTCATTTATAAATGCACGAACATTTTCCATTCCGCCTGGAGTCCCCAACAACGCCAACGACGTGCTCAAAAGTACAGGCAGTGCACCTGATACGACCATCTTTCCCTGCTCTTCCATCTCAGCCCGAGCCCGAGCATTTCTTTTCTCTCTGTCAATGTCCTTCCCTTGCAGAGGCATCGGCGGTGGCGGGCTGAGTTGATTGATCAAGATCCCGGCCAGAGTCAGCCAGGAGGCTGTTACTTGCCGCTGCATGGCGAAGCATACAATCTCCAGTAAAGGCGGTGCCGGTAAAGTTATTAAGGTGGCATCGGAAGGTAAGGACGTGATAGATTTCACGAGATCGCCTAAAGCCTACGACCATACACAGGTTAGTCGAGTCTTAGTCCATAAAACAAGCGAACGATCTACCTGTGCAACTTCAATGTCTCCAAGAACTTCCATACAGCCCCGGATGGCAGTCAGGATGTTTTCCCTAAGCTGAACCATTCGTGGATCTTGTCGGGTCTGTTCAATAGCTGCCAGCTCTGTCTCGTCCTCAAGATCCTCCTCCAGAGCGGTGGTAATGCCATCGCCTATGGTGTTTGTCCGTGTGAGACCCTTTGCCACGCCCGTCAAAGTTTCAATTTGAAGAATAGCAATGGGACGAGCTTCCGACGAAAGCTATTGGAAATTTTAGTTCAGGAGAGTGAAATCAAGGTCAGACTTTACACACGGAAGTAGGTGGACGAAGGACTTCTGCTAATTTTGAGATTATAGGGTTGACAATGACCTGGGTAAAAGACGATTTATTTCGAAGCATTGTGCGTGTAGTGTTGAACGCACTTCAACTGGAGAAATCTCTTCAGAAGGGGGCAAAGCTTGTATCACGCTTGCTATTGACTCTAAAACTTTGCTCTTCTCCCAATCCTAATCGGAGCTCATTCAGATAATGATTTCAGCTTCCGAAGTAACATCAATGACTGACCGGCACCTGAGCCAGGCCTGCGTGAAGCTCTGCGAAAGCTCCAATTTGTGGTGCAAGCGCCTTTCGATTGGCATCACAGAGATTCCGCAAGGCATGAGCTGCTTGAAGACAGAGGTACTGGTCGGGCAGAGCTTGCACGACGTAAGATAGAACGGCCATGAGTAGATTGACTTTGGAAGGTGCATTTTTACTCTCGGAGGCAAACCATGATGTATACGTGCCTAGCAAAAAGCAGAGGTCAACATTTAGGAGTCAGAAGTATTGCAAAGAACCTACCTATAAGACTGAGGGTGGTCCTTCGTACACGACTGTGGCCTGTGGTGGGAAGTCGACCAAGTATTTCAGATGTAAAGAGTCGGTGGAGCTGAGGTGTCGTGTCATAGTCCAGAGCTTCTTGTATCGATAGAATACAGTGTAGCGTGGCTTCAATATCCTTGAAAGCAGTTCATGAACTCGTGATAAGGGTATGTAAGCAAAGCATACCTCCCATGCGCGAGGCTGACCTTGACTCAAACGCTCAGCAACATCATTCACAAAATAAATGACCATGTCATCCCGAATGACATAGTACCTACATGAAACATATATAACTTTAAGCAGAAGCAAAGAGCGCCAGACTTACGCATTTATCAAGATATCCCCCACATCTCTTCGATATCTGTCGAACACCGGAATCAACAGACACGAAAAGACAAAAACAAGAGAAGGCGAATACTAACACCTGGAATTTATCCACTTGATCTTTAGGAACAGGTTTCAATGATTTTTCCAAAACGTAGAGACACAACCGATTTTTCACCTTTCGCCCACCCATGGCCAGACCCGGGCCACGTAATCTTCCTCCTCAGCACTTTTACCACCTCTACATACAACGCTTTAGCCACCCCCGTTTGATCTCCCATCTCTGATTGTTCTGAAAGGGAATTTCCCCCTTCTTCCTCCGGCATATAAAAGTCATTGCTCCATAATGCTTCCTGAAGCATGTACCAAAATCCCAGTGTCATCTCGCTTACTTCCTCATCCACACCGTAATATCCCGGAAACCCAGTATACGAAAGCAAGAGACGAAGGAAGACTTGTGTCAATTGACCTTTAGTCTGATTATGATCTGAGACGGAGACATTACTAGGGACGGAGGAAGGAAGAAGTGTCACTGGCGCAGAAGAAGCCATGTTTGCAGCGAGATAGCTTGTAGAGTGATCGCCCAGCGCAGATAATAGTTTACATAGAGAAAGTGATACTTCGTCTGCAAATCCTGTTTGAAGTGATGAGTCAACGATACGGGAGCCAGTGGCGTCAAGCCAGAAGAGTAGTGGCTCAGTGAGGATGCGTGTGCCAGAGCCATCCGATAACGCAGATTTCGACATGATCTCTTGCAGTGCGTCGGAAGCAGCGACAAATACTGCGTCTACATCAGGATTGAGGAGAGAAATGAGAAATGGAATGAGTGGAGTGAAGTCACTGACAAGTTGGTGAGTAATTTGGCGAAGGAAAGAGTAGGCTTAATGTACCTCGTTGGCATATGTGGTAACCAAGCCTGCAAACACTTCATTGCGGACAACACCTCATTGGGCTTTATGGGTTGATTCATTGAGGATTTGATCGCTTGGACAACCATTGGCGTCGCATCCATCATGCTTTGCTGCATTCGAGATCTAGCCTGGAAATGAATTCGCGAAATCACCCCAGGATATTAGAAAAGCTGACTTGCTTGGTCCCACTAGATCAGCCGTATCAATCTCCTCAGCCACGATAGCGAGGAAATCCAGTATGTGTTCTTTCGAGGCGCCATGACCTGAAAGCGATGTCACACAGCCGAGAATCCAATCGGGCCAGCGGGTAGGGTGCTGTGGCACAAGTTTGAGGGCCAAGGAGGATAGCTGAAATGAGGATATTTAGGAAGAGCGACGTTGAAAGATCGGAAGGACGGACAGAGACGAATAATTTGCGGAGAATGACTTTGGTTTTCCCAACGGCCACGGAATGTGAAGTTAGCTGAACTAGTAAATCTCTTAAAGATTCTGCATGTTCCTGAGGGAATAGAGCCCTAACGTGAAATGTTAGCCGGTTCTTGAAAAGTCCGGGGCGTTTGTACTACAAAATCCATGCTTCAAATTCTCATCCTGACCCATCACCATCACCCACTTATAGATCTCCAATCGCAGACAAGAATACCCTCCACGGCTTCGTACAAGGAAAATGTCAAGTACTCACCAATCCCTCGCAATCTTAACCTGGGCACTTGACGATATCTTCAGTTTCCAATCCGCAACAAGTTTGGGTCGTCCTCAACGTACGTATGTGCTCCGAAAAACTGAACGTTCTGGTCCCGATGATTCAAAAGAGGAATTACAAGACCCCAAGCTTCCGGAAGCTTCTGAATGTCAAATAGTTCCTGCTGGAGACGCCGTAAGTCATCTGCTGATGTATTGGGATTCGGTGCTCCGTAAGCTTGTAAAATCAACTGGGCGAAGATTATCAGGTGTGTGAGATTGGACGTCGAGGGCATAACTAACTGACTTGAGCGGCGCGCTCTATATCGGACGGCGGCAGGGTAGGAAGAAAGGCGACATTGGACATTTCTAGGTCGTGGTAAGAGATGAAAGAGGAAACGCACTGGCTCATACAGTGCCACGAGCGCTCATCCTACACAGAGGTAGAAACCTACTTTGACATCAAGTGTAACTCGTCTAGAATTAAATAAAAGCTAATAATTTTCACTGGCTATACATGTCATGGGTTTCCTACACCGTATCGATAGCCCGCGGGCAACAAAGCGCTAAAGCGCTTCTGGCCTTATATAACCAAACAGCGCGTCAATAACGCGTCGTGCAGACTCTCTTACCAGTAGATGGCTTTGAGAAGGTAATGAGTTTGAGGGAAAATTGGACGATGAATGCACAGATACCTTCAAGTTGATCGTGATCAGCCGAGGACAAAAGGGTGCAAGAGTATAGGTACCTGCAAGTGGATCATTACTGTTTCCAACGATTGACCATGTATAGGGCTATGAAGCCCTTGCGAAGCCCCTAACACTATCTTTTATTACAGTGCCATCGACAGGCCTTAGCTTGATTCACGGACCACGCAGGATCCTGCTCAGTGCTATGTAAATGGTGAGCGATGAGGGCTGTTGATGTTGTGCTGCCACAAGAAAAAATCATACTCGGAACTGTATGAATTGTATACAGATCTAGAGAAAGAAAGAATCTGGCTATGATGCATGCATTGAAAGCAAATGGTAAGTTATGTAAATACGTAAAGCGGGAAATTGGGTCAGTGTCCTAGTGTATATTCGTCACGTGCAAGGCGTGCAGCGCGTGGCGCGTCTGAATTTCAATCGACTCTACTTCGTTCGTTGTTTCACTACAGTTTCGTTGCATACTGACCTTATCAGGTCCGCTTTACAATGCCTCTCGTTCGCATTGAAGTGTGTGACTTCAAGTCCTATCGGTAAGTTTCTTTAGTTGACATGTTTAGAGATGACGATGAGCGCGGTCACCAGGGGGCATCAAACAATTGGTCCTTTCAAGAATTTCACCTCAGTTATTGGCCCAAATGGTGCCGGAAAATCCAACCTTATGGACGCGATCTCCTTCGTGCTTGGTGTGAAGAGTGCGCAGCTCCGAAGTTCTCAGTTGAAAGATCTCGTTTACCGCGGGAGGAGACTGGCAAGAGAGGACGAAGGGGAGGCATCTATGGCAGTAGATGATGACGAGGAAGAAGGTGAAGGTGAAGGCACGGCGAAAAAAGCCTGGGTGTTAGCCGTATACCTGGATGCTGAGAACACGGAATGGAAGTTTCAAAGAACGTAAGGTGCTCGTATAGATCTGCAAAACCGAACTGATTTTTCCCCCAATCAATTTCAGAATATCGGTCACCGGTGCCTCAGAATACAAACTCAACGAGAAAACAGTCACCTACTCCGCCTACAACGCAGCGCTCACCTCCCACAATATCCTTGTCAAGGCCAAAAATTTCCTCGTCTTCCAGGGAGATGTCGAAGCGGTGGCCTCACAATCACCACGTGAACTGTCGCGTCTCATCGAGCAAATTAGTGGCTCCTTGGAACTCACAACAGAGTATGAGAAAGCGAAGGAACAGCAGGAGAGAGCCACCGAGAATGCTACTTTCAATTTCACTAAACGTAGGGGTATCGCGGGTGAAATTAAGCAGTACAAGGAGCAAAAGGGTGAGGCCGAGAGATTTGAGGCGCTCTGCCAGGAACGAGTGCGTTGCATATTCTGTTCATTCAATTTCAGTGGCGGTTCTGATTCTCGATATAGGACGCTCTGATTCTTCATCGTATCTTGTTCAAACTATTCCATATTGAAGAATCGATTGAATCGAACTCATATGAAATCCGAACACAGAATAAGGCTTTGGCCGGGTTGCGCGAGGAGCAGCGTGTGCACGATGAAGCGCTTGAAGAGGCTAGGACTGAACAGGCTAAAGCACGCACCTCCGTGATGCAAATGGAAAAGAAGATTAAAAAAGCGGAGAAGGCCCTCGATGCTAGGGTTAGTTTCTGGGTTCTTGCAAATGTTTTTCCTGTCTAATTTGCATTTTTTCAGAAACCTGACCTTGTGTCTACAGAAGCACATATCACGCACTCTACGCGGAAGCTCAACAATGCTTCAAAGACGAAGGAGGAAGTCGCGAAAACGGAGTCGGACTTGAAAGACAGAGTAGAGAGCTTACAGTCTGAGCTTGAGAAGGTCAAGAGGGAAGCAGATGCAGCTCAAGGTCCGTTGATGCACGAAACTTGAATTCACCAACTCATTCAGGATGCATTCACTAGAGGCGCAGCGCAAGCTCTCACAACACAATATGGCGTTGAGCGAGGAGTCCCTTGAAGAATATCGAAAACTGAAAGCTTCAGCAAATTTACTCGCTATCGACGAACGGCAATCTCTTGAGAAACTGACCCGTGAAGACAAGACTGCTAGTCGAACGCTATCTACGCTCCGCGAAAAACAACAAGAACTAGAGGAGAAGAAGAATACGCGGGCAGAGGAGCTTAAGACTCAGACGGCCACAAGAACAGAGGTGAGGTCACGATGGTTACTCAATATTCATTTCAAACTTATGCATACATGCAGCTCGAGGAGAAGATAAATGGATTACAGGCTGAGCTAGCGAAAGCAAAACAGGAGTTGGATAACCAGCAATCTGAGCGGACAAGAATTTCGTAAGCGCTTCACCGGCACTAATTACTTGAATTATTGTCCCTGACTATACAATAGTCAACTAGAGGCACAGGCAAATGAAAAACTGCAGCATATCTATCAACAGCTTCTGCAGGCTGGTGTGGATAAGAATGAGTCGGAACGAGAGAGGAAGTTAAAGGAGACTCTAGCCAACTTACAGCGCATCTTTCCCGGTGAGTTTCGAATTTCCTGCTGTTGGATAATATTGACGGCTGTTGCGTTTAGGTGTACGAGGAAGGGTGATTGACCTATGTAAACCAGCGCAGAGGAAGTATGAAACTGCTGTTTCGGTGGTCCTCGGTCGCAACATCGACGCTGTTGTCGTCGACGAAGAGAAAACCGCTATTGATTGCATCGAGGTGCGTCTTCAAGCTCATTTGTAGTCCCCGCTGCTTCAGGCTAATTTTCGTTCTAGTATATGCGCAATCAGCGGGCTGGTCAAGCGACCTTTATCCCTCTTGACACTATTCAGTTCAA
The DNA here is from genome assembly GCA_000296255.1 of Omphalotus olearius VT 653.13. Classification (NCBI taxonomy): domain Eukaryota; kingdom Fungi; phylum Basidiomycota; class Agaricomycetes; order Agaricales; family Omphalotaceae; genus Omphalotus; species Omphalotus olearius. The sequence goes on from JH814864.1 coordinate 90,441, forward strand.
ACCTATCAATGATAAATTCCGATCCTTCGCAAAAGGCGCACGGTTGGCAGTCGACGTCATTCAATACGAGGCTGCTGTGGAACGAGCGATACATCATGCTTGCGGCAATGCATTAGTGTGTGATACGATGGAGGTGGCGAAGTACGTTTGTTATGAGAAAGGACAAGAGGTCAAAGGCAATTCAGTTTCTTGGTCGAATGTATACTCCCACAAACTGACATTGGTTTATTGCTAGCTGTCACCTTGGATGGAACGATCATTCACAAAAGCGGTCTTATCACTGGTGGACGAAGCACTCATGGCAGTGAGAAGAAGTGGGATGAGAAAGACGTGCAAGGTGGGGCATGTCTGGAATTGGATGATGGACTAGTCTGACGTAGGCGTTATCGTAGGACTGGAGAAATCCAGAGATTCGCTGTTCGCCAAATTACGAGACCTGGCGAAGCAGAAACCTCGAGGAAAGACCGACGAGATCTTGATAACAGATATATCTCGGCTGGAGTCTAGTATCACCATCGCAAGGGATGATCTGGTGAGCCCTGATCTTCAATCGCTCATATTTCTCTTGTGTGACCATCTTCTTTGCTCTAGGGTGCCTGTAAACTCCGTTTGACTGGCCTCAAAGATGAGTTGAAACACATTGACAAGGAAATACAAAGGAACGCCCCCGAACTCAAGAAGGTAGACTAATGGTCAAGCTTAGGACTGCGCATAGGCAAGGCTGACATGTAATTCTGCACAGGCTCAGAACGCCCACGACACTCTACAGCAGCAGATTGCCACGGCGTCGGAGACTGTGAATGCCGCAGAGGACGGTGTCTTCAAAGCTTTCTGCCGAAAGATCAATGTCGCCAATGTCCGTGAATTTGAGGAGCGTCAGCTCAAGCTTGCCCAAGAGGAGAGCGAAGCCAGACTGCGGTACGACAATCAAATCGCACGATTGACTCATCAGTAAGTTCTAATGCAATTTGGTCAATCAATGTAAAGTAACAATCTGGCAGATCAGAATATGAGGGTGAAGCGCTCCGTGCTGCTCGGGAACGCTTATCCCATCTGGAGGGCCTGCTTCAAGCTGAACAGGCCACACTGCAAAGGCTGAAAACCCAGAAGGATACTATCCAGCAAGAGATCTCCGATTCTGAGCAGGCCATTTCGCAGCAGCGAGAAGAGTTGTCTGGTCTTCAAGAGGCGTTGGATGAGAGGACCAAGATCGTTGAACAGGTCAAGCGGACCACACTGAAGGCATCAAAAACCCTGGAGCATGCTCTTAAGGAGATCAGTACCAGAGTAATATTTGTTCTTGCAACATCACCGTCTCCACGGAGTACTGACATTCACCTATTTCATTAGAACGACGAGATTGAAAAGTTGGCTCTAGAACGATCTTCGATTTACCGGAAATGTCGGCTGGAAGAGATCAAGCTTCCGTTGCTCCAGGGTAATCTGAGGCACGTTCCGATGGAAGAGGTAGGTGTACCCTTGCACTGTTTTAAATTCACTGCTTACTTGGAGATTGCTCAGAATCTCCGAGATGAAGTTGCTATGGACGTTGATGAGGACGAGAATGGCATCCAGCAACCGAAGAGCGTTCAAGATTATGGCATTGAGGTTAATTTTGAAGCCCTCGATGATGACGAACGACAGGTAATGCAAATGTGTTTTTGTGGAGCAGGACAGGTTTGACCTCTACATTGCAGGACGGTTCTGCCGGTGCACTCGCTGAGTTTGATTCCTCAATCGCAAAACTAAACACTGAAATCGAACGCATGGCACCGAATATGAAAGCGATGGAAAGGTGTGATAGTTCGCCTGGTCTGAATGCAGACCGGCGGTCGCGTGACTGACTGACCTTGGACGCTCTTCAGACTTGAAGATGTTGAGCAGAAACTCGCGGAGACCGAAAGAGAAACGGAGAAAGCACGTAAGGATTCTAAGAATGCTCGTGACACATTCCAAGATGTTCAAAAGCGGAGGTGAGTATCGTTTTTCTTGAAAGGATATATTGACGGTTCTAATCTGTCTCAAAGAGCGGACCTTTTCATGAAAGCGTATTCACATATCTCCGAGTGTATCGATCAGGTGTATAAAGATCTAACGAAAGGGAAAGCTGCCCCTATGGGGGGCGTGGCTTACCTAAGCTTGGACGATTCTGAGGTACTTAGTTTCCTCGAATTGGTTTACTTTATTGACATGTCACTTTCCATGTAGGAACCCTACAATGGAGGAATAAAGTATCACGCAATGCCCCCTATGAAGCGTTTCCGTGATATGGAACAACTGTCAGGAGGAGAAAAAACTGTTGCGGCTTTGGCTTTATTATTCGCTATTCATAGGTCCGTATACACATTTTATGAGGGATCTCATTCAGTAACTCCTATGATAGCTATCAACCTGCACCATTCTTTGTCCTGGATGAGGTGGATGCTGCGTTGGACAATACAAATGTTGCGAAAGTCGCCAATTACATCAAGACACAAGCTTCGGACTCTTTCCAATTCGTCGTCATCAGTCTGAAAGGATCTTTGTATGAACGGGGCGATTCACTCGTTGGTATTTACCGCGACCAAGACGTGAACAGTTCTCGTACACTGACCCTTGATGTACGTCCTGCCCGCCTTGCTGCTTTTCAATGCATCTAACAATTACGATAGCTCACTCAATACGATGAATGAAGTCATTGCTGCTGACAATGATCTACTACGGCTTTCAAGTTCAACATTTTCCGTCATTTCCTTTGTGCTGTTTTCGCTACTTGCTCTTCTCGCTGTTGTACCCTCCGTGCTACCTAGTTATATCTTTATTTGTTCCAATGTAATCTATCATGTACCAACACTTGTTGTTCCGACTTTCATAGAACACGGAGCCGGTGTCCTATATTTTCCGTTTCCATCAATATGCCGGTACGTTCTCTTTTCAAAATAACGGAACTTGACTGAGATTTCGCTAGGTTTCTGTACTAGATACTCATTTGATTCACAGCGCCTTCCGAAGTTGTACCTGACAGCGGTGCAATAATACATTTCTGAATGTCGATGCAGCCGTTCGTTGTCTTGAAATCCGACTCGTACGCTGAAGAGTCAGCTAGTCACTGCACACTGTAATCCATCTCCATCTGTTCATGGCCGTCTATTCGTTATGCGACAGCATAAATAGGGCTGAACCAAACCAATCTTTTTTCATCGTCACAGAACTGATAGTACTAGCTCTCATGCATTTCTCTAACTTGAACGTTCTCATCATCTCTATGTTTTTCTTGGGCTCGTGGGCCTCCGTCGTTCTACGACGCCAAGAGATTGTCCCAGGCAAGTATAGTGATGAACTCCAACGAACGCTCGCTGACAATTTTTGTCCATAGATTGTGCTAACCTGTGTTTGAACACTGTCGACCTCGAAGGCTGCGAAACCACCAACACTACCTCCGCTGTTGTTTCGGCTATTGAGACGTGCATCAATGATACGTGCGACGCCGCAGACATTGCTACTTCGTTCCAGATAATACAAGATTCATGCGCCGCGGTGGTATGTAGTGCTTCGTTGTTATGTGTACTCTCATACAAGATCGTTCATTCTAGGGAGTACCGGTGTCAACTTAGTACGGTAGAACTTTGGAATCCTTGAATTGTTCAGTGGTATCGTCTAAACCCTTCATGAATGTGAAGTATGTACATACTGCGAAGATCTTAAGCAGTGTTGCAACAAGCCAAAGGGAAGTAGGGTAAACCATAGTGCAGTACATACAAATAACACGCCCATGCCAGAGCCAATCCTTCAGTTAAATGAATAAAAGTGAACTGCGAAACTAGGCCTGCCCAGTCTATCATGACAGTCGAGATTCTGCCTTAAGCCGGAACTCCGGACGGTGCCTTCACTGGGCATAGCACCAGCGTTGTCCGAGCTCGCCACTCCTCCTCCGTTCTCAGTGAGAGTTGGAGCGGTGGAGGCAGTGTAAGATGTAGTAGTATCGATACCGACTGAGACCCACATCATGAGTCCATCGGTTACAGAGTCGCCGAGGAGAACATATTCCATAACCTGAGCAATGTCTTCGGCCTCCTCGGCGAGGATAGAGTCGTTGGTCGTGAGGGGTTGGGTGTTGGTACTATAGGGCTCCAATGTTTCGACGGAGCTGATCAGGTCCTGATCAAAGAAGATCTGGCCGATATGGCTTACGGTATCACTGACATAAGTACCGTTGTCGAATGCCGTACCGTTCTGGTGGGCGACAATATGTATGTGACCAGTACGTGAGGTGTAGTGGCCAGGGAAGATAGTGAGCCATTGAGCAACACCTTCATCATCCCGTTTTTTGAATACCACGAAGGAAGGTGGTGCTCTGAACAGAGTGGAAGGAAATAGCCAGGAATGATTTAGAAATGTGTACATGCTAAGTTGCTTGCGTCGGAAGAAATTCCGCCAGTAGCATTAGCTATAGAGGACACGTCAGAAAAATTCGGGAGTAGGCGATTTGACATACCATGCCAGAATTCGACATAGATATCCGGGACGGACGGGCTCGCAGGTGCTCACTTGGAGGTCGACATAGGTATCGACACCCTCTTGAGTTTTTCGCGCATGTCATACCGAACATATTCGCCGTCGACGTCTGGAAAACATTTAGTCAAACGGAGTGCCTTGATAAGAGGGGGAAGAGCTTACAATAAGGTCCAACAGTGACTTTTGGTGCAAGCACGCAAGAGCTGTTGCCACTGAAGAGTGTGGCAGCATCCGTGCTGTTGGTAACACCTGTCAGGTTGGAGTGGTGGTCAGTAGCTAAGATGGTGTCAAGGTCACGCTTGAAAGGGACACCAGGGCCTTCAAATATCAAGTCAGGTTTCATCTTCGCGGAGGGCGAAATGACATACCATTACCAAGTCCGCGGGCCTTCCTGATTTTGTGAGCGGTGGCTTCACGGCAAGCTTTGGATTCCTCATAGACGCCTCCTCGCCTGTTTAGCTCAGACTGGCAGCCGGCGAGGGAGCGCCTGGCTTGTTCTGAAATACCGCGCGCTTCAAGAACTCAGGCGAGCCTGGAGCAAGGTGAGGGTGGGCAGTGCAAATTCCAGCAAGAGTGGTAGCTGCCAATGCAGCAGAAACAATGGATGAGAAGAACACCATGGCGGAATAGATTTCGACGAATGAGGAGGAATGAAGTTTGAGGTAATGAGAAATGCAGAAGGATATGTCTGACTTTTATACGAAGAATTCTTTCTTGCGAGGTGCGTGCGCATCGGGTCGCATTGGCTCAAGCTCACTGCGGGAGCGCCAGAGTTCGGACGATTACAACAAATTGAGGAATAAGAATGACTGCTGAAAGAGAGTCAGTGAATTGCACGAGTCTCGGGACAGAACCGTTGTGGTATGCCAAGACATCATCACGAACACGGTCTGGTCGTTGGCGAGTGTAGATGCGGGGACAATCAGGTCCATCCTTCCTGCGGCTACGGATTCGATCAACGAATCAGAGACGTTCTATAATGCAAAAATCGGATTCCTGACATCCAGTCAAAAGACTGGATCTCAATATGTTTTGAGCATAGGTGATGTTGAAGGAGGCGTATCATCTTCAAGCTAGCGAGACGAATTTGACAGTTGAATCGAGCATGCGCGGAATTTCTCTCTATAGAATAATTTAGTGAAAGAAGTTGTATTCGTGTAAAAAAGACTCACGACAGGACAAGGAGTGACTTCAAATGTGTTTCAATACCATCGTACACTCGAGTGCCAAGTAGTACATAAGTCATCGCGTGCTTGCACCGCTTATCCGGACTTCACCAAGCTACTTGAAAGAGTTGTGTCTGGATTCCCTAGTAAATGCATGGCACTTATGCCGGAATTCACGTTCAACATGATTGCAACTTATACACGAGGTGACGTACTCACTAGATTGAATCGGTTGAATGGTATATGCTGCAAAATCACAACGAGAGTGCAGCCGGTATGGTGGCAGAGCTCCAGCTCGCCTTTGCACGTTCAGATTCGGTCTATAGGCGTCAACACACGTAGTAACAACGGACGAAGCTGGCGTCCGATGAATGAGAATTCATTGCAACAGGTAGCCGCAGGGCATTTGATCTGACAAGGGCACGGACTATACACCTCTGAGCTTTGTATCTGTCTATCTGTAGTGTAACCCTTATATTTCGTGAAGACAGAGAGGGAAAAGACTTACGGTACATAGACCAGGAATCGAACATGTCTGTCCGTACTGAAGTCAACACATGGTGTCGGCTTCCCACCTGCAACCGGACTTCGAGCCTCCATATCACTCTCGGAGAGGCAATGAAAGGAAATTGACAAATAGCTCCTCTACTTGCGGGTGAGTGGCGAGAAAGTAGCAGGCAAGATAGCGAGCCACTAGAAACACAACTTCAACTTTAAAGCAGCATATACTAAGCAGAAGTAATCGCGTCCTCCCCAGGTCCTCCCTCAGGTTCATGAGCATGTAATCATAATATATAGCAGTGAACTGGCGCTAAAAATCGGTGATGGCTGTGAAGTTTGGCGAGTTGGTTTGTGTGTCGTTGTTTTCGCATACGTGTCTTGCTGGTCCTTGCACAATTTATTTCGACTTTACTTTATTTCAGTGTTCTGCGACACCTTAGCCATCTTCTTCGGCGATACACGACAATATGCTCGATTTTGAAGACGTTGAAGAGCGCGATGGCAAGTATCCAGAAATTTTACCCCAGTATTCGGTGGAGGATTGACATTTTTACAACTCCACAGGTGTAAGGTTATCGTGGAACGTATGGCCGTCTTCTCGCATAGAGGCGACCAGAACGGTTGTTCCGATATCAGCCCTGTATACGCCTTTGAAAGTGAGAGCTGATTTGCCTCCAGTGCTGTATGAGCCCGTCGCTTGCAAGCCTCCTTGTCGCGCGATTCTCAATCCGTACTGGTACGTGTTGTATCATGGCGGCAGGGTATAACCTATCTCACAAATGTACAGTCAAATAGATATCAGAGGAAAACTCTGGATCTGTCCATTTTGTCTTTCCCGAAACGCCTTCCCTCCACACTACAAAGATATCTCCAACACTAATCTTCCTGCCGAACTCCTGCCAAAATACACTACCATAGAATACACCCTTGCCCGTCCCGCCCAGGTCCCTCCCATTTTCCTCTTTGTTGTCGACACGTGCCTTGATGAAGAGGACCTGAAAGCTTTGCGCGATGCCCTTGTTGTCAGTCTGAGTTTGATTCCTCCATACGCGCTCGTAGGTTTAATTACCTTCGGGACCATGGTCAGTCTCAATCTGTGTTTTCGTCTCGATTTGATACTCATTCATCTAACAGACTCAAGTTCATGAAATCGGCTACCCTGAGTGCAGCAAGTCTTATGTATTCCGTGGTGGGAAGGAATATCAACCCAAACAAATTCAGGATATGCTTGGGTTGAGCTCTCAGAATCGAGCAGCACCTCGGCCAGGCCAACCATTACCCCAGCAGGCATTTGGCGCTGCCCGCTTCCTCCTTCCAGTCCAACAGTGTGAATTCCAACTCACCGGAATCTTAGAGTCTCTAACAAGAGACCCTTGGCCTGTCGCCAACGACAAGCGTGCATTACGGTGTACGGGCGTTGCGCTGAGCGTGGCGGTTGGTCTACTAGAGACGACTTATCCAAACACTGGAGCACGGATCATGCTCTTCGCTGGTGGGCCGGCTACTGAAGGCCCTGGAATTGTGGTTAGCAATGAATTGAAGGAGCCCATTCGGTCACATCACGACATCGACCGAGACAGTGCTAAACACTATAAGCGCGCTACCAAAGTGAGTTTGAAATTCGTATGGACGAGGCAATATCTCACATCTCTGACAGTTCTACGAAGGCCTTGCCAAGCGCGCGTCGAACAATGGCCACGCGATTGATCTCTTTGCTGGCTGCCTTGACCAGGTCGGCTTGCTCGAAATGAAGTCGATGCCCAACTCTACAAATGGTGTCATCGTCCTTTCGGACTCCTTTGCGACCTCCATTTTCAAACAGAGTTTCTTACGCATCTTCAACAAGGATGATCAAGGACATTTGCAAATGGGCTTCAATGCCACTTTCGATGTTCAGGTTCGTGTGCTTGCCAATTCAACACTTACGTAGATCTAATCTCCATGTAGACCACCAAAGAATTGAAAGTCTCTGGACTTATCGGACATGCTATCTCTGCTGGAAAAAAATCAGGCTGTGTCGGCGAGACTGAGATCGGTATAGGTCAGACTTCTGCGTGGAAAATCAATATCATCAATCCACGCACCTCTGCCGGCGTCTACTTTGAGGTTGTGACGCCCGCCGGACAGCCTCTCCAACCCGGATCTCGGGGTCTTATCCAGTTCGTCACCCATTATCAGCATGCTTCCGGCCAGCAGCGGCTTCGCGTTACCACTATTGCGCGCAACTTTGCTGAGGCGGGCTCGCCAAGCATCGCAGCGTCGTTTGATCAGGAGACTGCTGCTGTGCTAATGGCTCGAGTGGCGGTATTCAAGGCGGAGGTTGACGAGTCACCAGATGTCTTGCGATGGGTTGACCGTATGCTCATCCGGTTATGCCAAAAGTTCGCAGACTATAGGAAGGAGGACCCTACGAGCTTCAGGCTGACGGATAACTTTAGTATATATCCTCAGTTTATGTTCCACTTGCGTAGGAGTCAGTTTTTGCAAGTCTTCAACAACAGTCCCGATGAGACTGCTTTCTACAGGTCAGTTAATATAGTGCATTACTCGTAATCACTGTTGATGCTATTCTCTTAGGCATGTATTAAACGAGGAAGATGTCAACAATTCTCTTATCATGATACAACCTACGCTGATGTCATACACCTTTGACACACCGCCCCAGCCTGTTCTTTTGGACAGTGTTTCCATTAAGGGAGATGTTGTTCTTCTTCTCGACACCTTCTTCCATATCCTCATCTGGCATGGAGAGACTGTTGCTCAGTGGAGAAAGCAGGGTTACCAAGACCAAGAAGGCTACGAAAACTTTAAGGAGTTGCTGGAGTCGCCGGTCCAAGATGCGCAGGTGGGTTCTTTCGGTTGTTTACTCAGACGTGACTAATTTGGGGAAATTGTATCTAGGACCTTCTTGTCGAACGGTTCCCGATCCCGCGGTACATTGTCTGCGATCAGGGAGGTAGTCAAGCCCGGTTCTTACTCTCGAAACTCAACCCGTCGACTACGCATATGTCTGCGTCTATGTATGGATCCTCACCAGCCGCGGGCGCTGGACAGGCTATCTTCACCGATGATGTCAGTCTGCAAGTGTTTATGGAGTACTTGAAACGTCTTGTAAGTTCGTTCGTTGACTTGGGCTGCGGCATCGAAGATTGATGTTCTTGTTCCTTTTCAGGCCGTTGGGGCTCAAACGAACTGAAAATAACGATTGATGTTTCACGTCCTACCTGGGTAGATTTTATTTTTTCTTCTTTTCGACACATTTTCTGTATTTATGTCGATGTTGTGGAATATGGAAAACCCTTGGCGTTGAGCTTGGGTGAAGCTGGGGGTTTAACAATAGCATCGCTCATTCAAAAAAAATGATGTTGCAGTTGTATTGAAGTTGTTATGGGAAGATTGAGAGCGCGATGGAGTGGCGATATCTGTTTTGGAGCGACCTTGTTCAGCAAGGCTTGTGCTGTGGATTATTCATTTCCATTTCTTCTGGCAATCTGGGACGCTGGATTCATTCGACTCACGAGCGCCTCATTCTCCGGTATACCTTTTCGCTTGAATAGCCGATTTATATGATATCGGATTCGGAGCCAAGCGCAAATGACACTGGTATTCCGCTCCAATGGGTCCATTCAAGTGATGAATGAGGATTAATGCATAATAAAAGCCTGGCTAAAGGTCTTTGACAAATACTTTGCTCCTAGTAATACTGACTCTATGATCTGTCATAAACGTCGGGTGGGGCAGAGGGCAGGCAAAGTAATACTAATTGACATCGCTAATCTACTCCTTTCTCCTCTGCCATCTGGTAAAACCATTGAGTACGCGCAGTGCCTCAGCACATTGTTGGTAAGTCGGTTGTTTATCATTGTCACAGTTCTTCGAGAATACATTCATGTTACAGCGTACAGAAATTCTGTCGCTGTTCTTTAGGAACCCTTTCCGAGTAGAGGTATAATGGTATCGCAGGCGTGGAAACGTACTTGGAAGGTAAGGGATTTATGGCTTTGCAGTCGGGGCTAGACGCTCAGTAGCCTGCCTAAGTAAGGTCTATATGGATATATGGTCTGAGGTTGAATTGAAGTGAGAGTTGTGAATCTAAGATTCTCGTTTGTGTTTCATTATCGTAACGGTAAGTAAAGCGCTCGGACTCCTTGTATCTTGAAATTTGTGATACTAATCAACATTCTCTAGTATGTACATACGTGTTCACTTCGTTTTTGTCGTCGTGTCATTATTCCGACATGGCTTCAGGTACCATCGGCGACGGCGGAGACCTTTTTGAATTTTCGGCCATTTTTAGAAAATACTAAAGTTCTTCGTGACATTGGGCAAAAGGCGTATGGGTCAATTGTCGATTTGTCTCGGTTTTGGCTCCATAGTTTCCATTCAGACTTCTGAAGAACCCTCGTCCATTCTCATTGGACGGTCGCCAGTGCTATCTTGGACTCTACATGTTCATACAATTCTATCATAGTGTGAACTAATTCATATATCTGGTCATGGCCACGAATACACTGGCAGCAACGAAAATATAATTGGTAAAATATTCCGCTGTTTGTTACTCAAGTTGATTCCAACCGTGACTCGGAAACTTGGGAAGCCGTGGCGTAAAACGGGTATGTAGGTCGAATGAAGCCTGATATCCGTTAATCACTTGAATGGAGCCAGTGTTGTCATTTCAGGCTGCAACGTCAACGTTCAATCTCATTGTCGCTGCTGGGACTCGGGCTCAAAGAAATCTATGTACATCCATGGATGGTAGTATGATTGATGGCCGCGGCACTCTTTTCGGGTGCTCCAGCGGTAGTACCAGTGACGCCGATGGGTCTGTAATTCTTGTGCCTATTCAGAGTTGTGCTACATATAGCCTAGAGATACTTATGAGGTACATACCAATGATACCATGACCTGATCGGAATTTTCACAGTCGGCTCGAGAACCCCATGTTTTCTACCGAACAGCTTGAGATTCAATTTTTGTTGCTCGAATTTTATCATGCGCTGGGCTGGGCTGAATATGAATGTCCGATGCGATATCCAAGAAGTCCGATGCGGTCGCTCGAGACATTTGGACAGCCAACACATACTTACAGCTCTGTTTCCTAGCCATTGTACCAGCCAATGGGTTGTACTTGTGCGTCTAATTTGCCGCCTGATGGAGTCCGATGAAGGCGCCTGCTTTGTCTATAGATTTTGTCAGCAGTGTAGTTTATTGTAGTAAGACTGAGAATACAACATGAAGAAATCGGGTGATTCTGCAATGAAGCCATCCATGATACGATCGCGACTACGGTTGGACTGTGCCGCGGCACGTCACCAGATCTTTTGTGATAGACTGGGTCTAAATGGAGGCAAAATTGTGTCTTACGATCCATCCTTTTCATCCGCAGACATTCAGTCCTTCTGTCGCAGTTGGGGTTGTACAGAGCTATAGCATAGTACGGCCAAGCGTCGCTGGGACTACTGTGACCGTACATCAATTTAGGCGGTGCTGCGGCATCTCCCGGGATATAAAGGCGGAGTTTCTTGGCTGATCCTGCCCATTGACTTATACCCCAGTCCTTCCACGACCGTCTCTTCATTTCTCCTCTGTTCCATCTCGGGCTACGTGTACGTTCTAGCAGCTTCTTTGGTATCCTTGCTTTGGAAATACTCAAACGTGATCAAAAGCTCGCCCCTCCTCAACCATATAACCGACATCGACCGCGAGTCAATGACGCTCTCAAACTACTCTTTTAATGAGGAGAGGACAGAGATGTTGGACAAGTTGATTGACTTACCACTGAAGGGTTTCCAAGAAATGTGAATACTCTCTATCGTTCCCTCTCTCATCAACCCATAACGTCTTTCAAAGTGATGCTACACCGACCTCGGGAATCACTTCCCTACCTACACCACACGGCAATGAACCTGCTACTCTCGATGAACCCATTACACCTCCCGAGTACGTCTCGTCGTCTCTGCTGTCTCGGTTTTGTTGACGTCTATCTCGTCTAGAACAACACCTACCGAATTCCCATCTTTCGCTTCGATGCAGTGTCCTGGAGCTCCTCGCATCAAGGATCTAGACTCCTTCACTGAGGGAACGGGCGGGAGCTTTGACTTCCTTGCTGGTGACGATTACTGTGAAAGCATTCCTGTGCTCAATACTTTGTCGTTATCACTTCTTCCTCCGCCACAAGACACGTCGCTATCCATAGAGTTGTGGAGGGAGGATGTATATTACCACAGCCCGAACTCGACGCGGCCACCATCACGGACAGACCCATTGACAGACCCGTCTACATCCTTAGCGCATGTCAAGCGCCCACGGTCTGTGGCTTCCGATGATGTTGCTAGGCGGACCAGGCATCGCTCTCAGTCTGTTGTATCTCCGTACTCAACGATAACGTGCTTCTATAATGAAACCACAATAGCACCTGCACAAGGGGTCCGACCACGGCTACGGCGTACACGGTCACTACCCCTACGGCCAGACTGACAAGTCTGATGCCTACTTTTTTAAGCGTCATTTATACCACCTGGAATCAGCCAGGAATCATCTATTCAGCATTTATCTATGCTCAAGAATAACTGGGAGAGGGAACGGAACTATGCACTACTATTGTCATCCCATTATCTATACTACCTCATCACTCAGCAACGGCTCCTTTTCTATGGGAGCGCCTCCGCTCCGCTACGAGATGTACACGTTGGGAGGGGTCAAGCCGGATACGGCAATTACTTAGGTACAGATTAGATAAGCTCATGTACTTATCTATTATCTAAGTTGGGAAAGATATCATTTCTATTTATGGAACTAGATTAGATCGAGAGATACACAACGCGTACATGGGTGTAAACAACCTGTAAACAAAGCGGTCACGTTTTCTTACCGATCGCTTGTTGAACTTCCACCCCGAAAAGCCAAGCTTTGATCCTTCGTCCTCGTTTTTGTCCTCGGTGCTTTATCGAGACACTATGGCTCCAAAGTCTGCTATATCGCTTGATGACCTTGTGAGTCTTGTATCTGCACGGTTTGAAGAGGCTCAATCATCACTCGCAAACCATCGCAAAAACTCCGTTGCACTGTACAAGCTTCATGTTCAGGCAGCCAAAGTGATACACAAGAACGGAAGGCTTGATGGGGAGCTGGCGTTTGAAGACACATTCATTGACATGGTGAGCCGTGTCGTGGTGATGAAGAAAGGGGTATGTGCGGATCGGATTGTCAGGTTCATTGGGGGTTATGTCAAGTTTGTGAATGATAAGGGTATGTCGAAGTTCTTTGAATTTCTTGATCTTGATATTCGATATCCACAATGCTGTTGACTGAATACGTATGCGACTGATGCTGATAGACGTTGTTTCTCACAGTCATGGAAGAACGTCCATTGCAAGAGCAAGGCGCCTCTGCCTCTACCACATCACGGAACACAGACGAGGAAACGTTTGCCGCTAGATTTGTTTCTCGACTTCTTGAATGGATATCTCAAGGATTTACAGCCAAGAATAAGACCGTCCGTCAGAGGTCAGTTCAGGTTGTGTCTGAGATGGTGTCGAATATTGGTGAAATCGAGTCAGTGTTTTCTTAGAGATTTTTGGGGACGCTGACATAAAGGTTTTCCTTCCCAGCGAGGAAACATACAACAACCTGCGTGATAATCTAATCGAGCGTATCTGCGACAAGGAGCCGTTGATACGAGCTCACGCTGTCATCGCGCTTTCGAAACTCGTCGGGACGGAGGATCCTGATGAACTTCAGGAAGGAGAAAGTACCATCCTCGAACTCTTACTCGAAGCAGTTTGCTATGATACCGCTGCGTAAGTCATCGAGCCTGACTCTATGTCTGCCGTGGAAGCTTACATATCCGTGGCAGTGAAGTACGACGTGCAGCGTTGCTCAACTTACCCGTCACTCTAGAGACGCTTCCTATCATCATAACGCGGACACGAGACGTTGACACCATTGCGCGTAAAATGGTCTACTCGTCAGTTCTACTAACAAAGCTAGACCATCCTCGGCGATTGACAATCGCGCAGAGGGAAGAAATTGTCAAGGCTGGTCTGGGTGATAGGGAGCCTGCTGTGCGAGTGGCGGCTGGTGCACTGATGACGAGTTGGTTCGACATTGCGATGGGTGAACCTGAACCGCCGGATGAAGAGAGATCTTGGGAAGGGGATGACGGAGGTGTTATGAAAGCTTTTGTTCGGTTTCTGTGTTTCTTTGATGTAGTGGGTCCCGGAGAGGCCATTGCGGTGGACGCTATGCTTTCCGTGCTCACTACGAGACCCAACCTAGTGGATGTCGTCATATTTTCCGGTGAGTTTTTCCCCAGTGCTGTCGCGATATGCTGAATGGTTGGTCGATCTGTTTCATCAGACAGGTTTTGGGAAGAGCTTACACCTGAATCGGCAGTCTTCGCTAGAGTCTTCGTCGAGCATTGCTTTGAGTCAAAGAACGAAACGCGGCTGGAAGCCGCTTCGTTGCCGGTTGTTACGGCATTCGCGTTTCACATTCAGGAAGCATATAATGCTCTACTATCGGTTTTGCAGGATGCAGAGATTCTAGGCTCTGGTGACCCAGACGACGACGAGAGTGAAGCAAGGGAAGAAGAGCTCGCAAAGAAAGAAGTTGCTCTAGGCGAGTTGTTGAGGATTGCGCTCAAGTTGGACTATATGGATGAAATTGGAAGGCGTAAGGTTTTCTCGGTCGTCAGTGAGTTCCATGCCCTTTAGGTGTATGATATTTCTTTAATTGTCTTTTTGTTCCTTCTTATAGAGGACATGTTAGCGCACCCTCAACTTCCGCCTGGGCTCATTGAGCACTGCTTGGACATCCTCAGCCATATTCTGACCTCCGAGCGAGAAATGATTCGTATAGTCGTGGAGATTATTATCGAACTCCGAGATGACGATAATGAGGAAGGCAACGTTGATGATGATGTGAATTATCCCCATTATCCTTTTTCTTTTCAGCAAGAGCAGCATATTGACATGTTTTGGCGTTTAGATTGATGGCAGTCGTTCAGACATCACTCAAACCACGTTTAGCAAAAGAGACAAGTCAACGCGGAGAAACAAGGAGCGGGGCGAGATGTCCCCCGAGGAGCGACAACAGACTGATTTGACAGATTTGCGCTGTTTGACACTCTGTATAGGCATGCTCGAGCGTGTTCACGGGGTAAGCCCGCTTCGAGCGTTCTGATTTTCAGCTCAAAACTAAGGTTTTGCCTCTGTAGCCTTTTGAGGACAACTCTACTCTAGAGGGTGTCCTCAGCGATTTGATAATACCTGCTGTCAAGAGGAAAGAGCTCGCTTTACGCGAAAAGGGTCTAGTTAGCTTGGGCTTGTGCTGCCTTATCGCTAAGGTTGGCATTTTGTTGATTAGAAAGACGTTTTTTCTTATTCACCTTCTGATGACAGAACATGGCATTAAATTCGTTTCAGTTGTTCCTCAGTCAAGTGCAAACTGCACCAGAGGACTTGAAGCTTAAAGTGCTCCAGGTCATATTCGATCTGATGGTCATGTACGACAAAGAATTTCTTGGAAAATCCGAAGAAATCGTAGGTCGCAAGTCTAAGGTCGTGGAAGAGTTTCTGACGACAATTCTTACCCTCGACCAGTCTCATCAAATCATCACCTTCCTCCTGCAAACACTGGATTCAGATGAATCCCCTGTTGTTCAGAATGTGTTGTGTATCGGTATCTGCAAACATCTCCTTTCAGGACAAATCACAGATACAAGGGTATGGTGCCTTTGTATCGTGATAGAAAATAACGAGCCCACGCATATTACTAGGTTTTGCTTAGCCTGATTCTCACATACATCTCTCCTTCGATATTGGACAACTCGGAATTGAAGCAGTGCCTGTCCTATTTTTTCCCTGTATACTGCTATTCGTCTGCAGTAAATCAAAGTCGGATGCAATCGGTACGAACACGTCGTTTCCTATGATTTATGTGTTTTACTCTGTCTACCAGGTCTTCATCGCTGCTTTCGACCACATCTCCAAGGTCCATGAAGAGCTGGAAGAGGGTCAGCAGATTATTTCGCTACAGCAAGCGGGCCTTTTGCTGGTAGATTGGGCGGATCCTACAAAGTTGATACAAATGTAGGTTGTTCAAGGTCATTGCTTTCTCCCTTTCTGATTCGATTTTTCAGTCCGGGTGCAAAGACGCCGGATGGCAATGCACATGCTGATCTAGCTGTTGATCTTCTTCTTGCTTTGTACGACTCGGATCGTGACGGTACGCAATCTAGCCCCGCATGGAATGTCTTATTGATCACTGTCTCCCCGGTAGATGAGTGTCGAAAACTGTTCTGTCAATATTTAGGACAGTTGCAGGTATCACATGGCAGCTTGGATGATCGAATATTGCTCAAGTTGCACATTCTCATTGACAATTTGCAAGAAGTGCATCAAAGCGGTTTATAATCTCTTCATCCCTTACTGACTTGCTTCTTAGCAATGTCCACTTGAAAATCCGGCGGTGAACAAAGTGTTCAATCGATTTAAAGATCGCTTCAAAAAGCTCTTTGGTTCACGGATAGAGCAGCTCGATCCTAGTTGTTTTGTAGACGAAGACTTCCAAAGATTTTACGACTCGATTGGTATGGAGGTTCCAGAAGCAACGCCTGCGGAAACGGAAGCGGCAGTGCTGCCATCGACACCAGTGCTGCAGGAACGGTACGTTACCGTATTTGAAAGCTGTCATTGTTGTGTTGACAATTCGAACTGAATCACCAGGCACGTGAATCTTCCTGAGGCTGCTTTGCAGAATTCTGCCAGGTATGGATAGTTGATACGTACGTGGACGGCGAGTTCAAGGACGTCTGTTTCTGTAGATCATCGCCGGAGTCCAGCCCAAAGAGCCCAAAGAGAGCACCGGATGTGAATGTTGAGCAACCTTCTTCCGGGCCAGACAGGTTTGTAGTAGTTCTCGCTTTTTTTACGCATCTCATTTTCCTGTCGTAGTCCCGCGGAAGAGCCCTCTTCTCATCACTCCACCCCCGTCCCTGTCACCCCCATGAAGAAAGGAACGAAGTAGGTCCTTTGTCATCGTTCTGCTGTCCACGTAGTTGATTCCTTGAGCAGGCGTTCCCTACCCTCACCCTCCAAACACCAACCTGCTTCTCCAGTACGGAAAAGACGTGCTCCAGCCAGGTTAATATCTTGTATTTTGCACGTACCGCTTCTCATTGCTATACACTACTCCAGGAAAAGTGCGGCTCCAAAGAAGAGTGCTGCGCAGGAACCTCTAGTCGGAAAAAGTAAACCCGGTCAGCGACGTCAAACAGTTCGCAAGACACGTTCTAAGAGACACCTTGCGGTGACTTCGGCGTCAGAGTCTGAAGAAGCGGAGGATCATAACGAGTCTGCGAATGCAGGTGCTGGTCGTCGAAGGACTAGAGCTGCAGCAGACGTGGATTCTGAGCAGGACTCAGAGAGGTTTTCGGACATCTAAGGCTATCCTTTTCCTGTTTATCTCTTAACTTATCAACTTGTTTTCGTTATCATTTTTGGTGTATGTCTTCTGCATCTGTGTTGTAGTTGTGTATCATTGATAACTGTGGATGTCGCTTTATAGGTCATTTCCGAATACAGCCTACAAGCTTCCTTGGATTGGGTAAGTAAAATATAGCTAACATTTTAGTAGCAAACGAATGTCGAAAGTGTCGCGCAAATGTCCCTGTTTACTGTATACTGTTCATCAGCCCCATCTCACATGAAATATGGAGCTATAGAGGACCAAATCGTAATACTCGCTCTCCTGGATCCAAGTTCCGGGTGACATCGACTTTGCTTCGAGCTTTTCTGTGTATCCTGCTGATTACCTCTCTCACTGCGACCTCCCGCCCGAACGCCGATATTCGTCACCGACCCACTAGTATTTCTTGAATACTTCCAAAATCTCCACTTGCGTCTCCGCGCGTCTCCTTTTCCATCATCAAGCCGCTGCTCCCTAATGTTCATATTCGGCTCCCTCAAAGAACCAAACGAGAACGGGCGCGTGCGTGTTTCCGCAGGATTTCCGTCAGAGAAATTTGAACTAGCTAGACGGCGGCTAGGCCTCCGGGCAGTCTGTATGTGCGTCGGGTAATAAGATGAAGTCGATGGCGGAACAAAGACCAGTGGGAAGTGCTGTGAGCCTATCGATGGGAACGGGAGGGATGTAAGAAGGGTTGAGCATGTGGTATTGCTATTCCTCTTATTACTTCTCGACGACGATATTGTCTCGGGGACTGGTGGCACATTGTCACTGAGAACGTCCGCAACGAGGGTGGCCGTGGTACTGCTGAGGCTGCCGCTTCGACTATGCCTCTTAGGTGATGCCTGTAGATGCGATTCATCTACTGGCTCAAAATTCGCAGGGAGCGATGAGAAGGATCGAGGGTATGATGTGTTCGGATTCATCGAGAACTTAGTAGGAAGAAACTTGAAGACAGTCACCACTTGAGCTCGGACAGCTGCCAGTCGTGAAGGAAAGACCATCGAGACTTCAGATTCCTATTTCCTAAATACCCTTACTCGACAGGTTCTCGCTTCCGTCCGCACCAGGGAAGGACAGATAGACACCTGTAGGCCGCATTATCGCCCAGTGGTAGAAGTATGTAACACGAATACTTACTTACATATGGCAACCCAATTGATTTGAGTAACTGCCCTTCGATGTCAACAAGTTCGAAAAGGGCTGTTACCATTGGCACGGGCCATTACTATCCCGATCTTGCATCCAACTTGAAGACCATGTACTGGACCTGGCCTGCAAACAGAAAGCAACCGTTTCCCGATTGAAGGAGTTCCCTACCCAAAAGAAATTAGCAGTCAAGAAGAATTCATGTTCGTGCAGTCCTAAGGTTGATCGTCGCCGACGACTGTAGAAGCTAGTAGCTACCCGCGGAGTTTTGAATCTATGCAAAGTGAGTACAAATCAAAGCAAGGGCCCAGATTGCGCTCGAAAAGGTCAGCAACAGGATCGCATTGACAACCTACGCTGTCAGCTGTTAGGAAGCAGGATAACTTGAAAACTCCTAGGTCTGTCTGGACTGTCGTTAGTCTCTGTCTACATACAATACCGTTGAACGTTGAATGGGAAAAAGATGATATTTCATATTGCAAACCTGAAATAGCCAAAAAAAAAAAGAAAACCTTGAAAAGTACTCTCATTCTGACTCAATCCTGGTTCGAACAGGAGACCTACTGTGTGTTAGACAGGTGCGATAACCAACTACGCCATTGAGCCATACATTGCGTGCATAAGTCACGTAGAACACATCCAAGCCACCGAATCTCTACAAATGATAATAATAACACCTTGATTCACAGCAAGCTCATCTCTTCATCCGCTTCGCGTCTCCACCGTCCACACCTGGTTGGTATTCGATCCCAGATCCTTGACCCTGCCCAACTCTTGAATCAATCCCAAACGGCTGCCTGGTGTATCCAACTCCCGCTGACATTAACCCCATCCCCTGCATCGGTCTTCGTGAGCCTTGTGCCGCATTTGCGTTTGGCATTGATCTTGTTCAAAACAATTGAGCACGCAGACAGGTATTCGAAAAGCACTGCTTACCGTATTGATTCTGCAGGTCTTTTCATTCCGATACCTGATGAGGACTGCTGCGGTGGCTGACGCAATTGTGGAGATTGTCCTTGCTTCGACTAGCAGACACGAATCAGCAATGACAGAGCACCGGTCCGTTTAACTAACCAGTTCTGACGGGAAGGAAAAACCTCCCCTCTTCGAAGTCGGTGCAGGTGTTGACATTGAATTAGCATGTATGCCGTTAAAACCACCAGTCTTGCTTGCGGTTAGACCACCAAACGACGAGCTGGTGCCCGATGGAGAATAAATTGCATTGTTGTTACTCTCGATCCCAGGATTACTGTTATTATTCATATTCGATGGCCGCTGTTGAGTCTGTTGCCTCAAGGACGAAGGACCAGACGTCAACGCGGACGTAGCTGCCCGACCTGCATTAACATCTTGTCCCTGACCTTGTCTAGAACTTGAGGCGTTATTTGACGGGGCACCCATACAACCAAATACAGATCCAGACGGAGGTTGATGTGATCGCCCCGAGAATGAGCCTGACATACTGTCGTTCACGAACGGTGCATCCCTTCCTCCACCGGTGCTTCCGTTCGCGCTCCCACCCATCCCTAAGCCTTCCTCAAAATCAATCGGTCTCCCCAGATCACCCTCTCCCATATCGACAGCAGCTAAGAACGCATCGTCGTCCGACCCAAATGTGAATGAATCGTCGCCATCGTCCCCGCCCAAAGAATCGTCTTCCGCAGCCTTAGGTCCCGGCGGAGCTCCAGCAGCTATTGGGGATTCCGTAAAAGAGACTTTTCTCGGAGCTGCTCCATTCCCTGACCCGGGTCCTTGCTGTTGAGGGAATTGGGGAGGTGCTTGATGGGCAGGTGTGACAGGTGTGCTGAGGCCGTTCAATATTGCTGCAGTCCTAGCTGCGAAACCCGCTCTAGGTGTAGACACACCACGGTTTGACGGTATGTCCCCCGAGCCCTTCCCTGCGGGTGTTGATGTAGCAAGAGGAGAAGAGGGTTTAGAAGGTGCTCCGTTAATGTTGTTACGAACATGAGCAGGAACAGAGGATAAAGGCTTAGGAGGTTGGTTGATGGTGGTATTGGTGTTGTGCTGAGGTGATTCAGATTTGATTCCAAGTGCAGTTGCATTGGTGGGAGGATTCGAAGTGGCATTTGTAACGGATGTGTTATTAGGGTTCGGAACAGGTGATGTGGATGAAACCTGTGATTTTGGTTCGGCGAATTCGGGTCTTCGATGTAGTTGGTTTTTATCGAATTTAGGCTAGTTCTGGGGTCATCATCCTATTCATGGAGACTAGAAAAACGAGACGCACCGGATTGACTTTGACTTTGACGATCTCATTCGTATACGCCTTGTCATACAGACAGTTTCCCAGCAAATTGCCGAAATTACGCAGAGCGCGTTTGAGACCATCAGTGACGGCTTCCTTTTTGCACTGCAAAGCAAGGGTGTTCAGAGATTCATTCACATAATTTCAATCCCAACATGCCTTATCCAGTGCCGGCCCTTTCGTTCTCGAATTCTCCAGCAATCCATAACCAATATCTTCATGATAGACGCCGTCCCTCAAAGTCACTCTCACTATAGCCGTCACTCCCACATTGTACCTCCTCGTTTCCTCATTGTAATCCACAAAGTCCGTCGTCAAGCTCACCAAATTCGAACTCCATCCGTTGAAGCCAAACACTTCATTTGCAAGGTTTATAATCTTCCACCCTTCGGCATATACCAGCTTTGGACCCCCTCCTGGCCCTGGGCGAGTGGAGATATACTCTGGACCTAATTGCTGATTCAACTTGGCCTGCAGCGCCGCAATCTTCGCAGCTGAGCCTCGCGAGAGATCCATGAGCATTGGGTCGTCCTCTGACAGATCGGACAGCAAGTTCATTGGTTGTTGAGAGGATCCATGCATGTTCGGGTTGAAAGACATTGCGCCGCTCGATACTATATTCCCGCTAGCAGGCCAAGAAGTCGTATTACTGTCGTTGAATGTCGGATTTATCGGCATCCCAAAGGGACCTGTTGAGCGAAATTTGAGGGAATAGTATTGCTCTAGTATGTGCCCACTCAGAGCACCTGCCATTCAAAGGGGGCAGCTGAGGGGTTAATTCGAGGTGATGGTAGGGAATAAACCAAGAAATGGCGGCCATTTGTTTGGCGGGCCCGTGTCGCGCCTTGCATGTGCACGTGATGGCATGCCATGACTCATCCCACAGTCACCCGTCGCTTAGCCTTTAGCTTAGCTTCGAGCCACTTCGTGTACATACTCACTCAGATCAAACCAAATGAACTCTCGTTCCTGCAAGAATACTCCATCTAAAGGGACCCGGTTGGCCCTCGAAATGTCTTGAACTCTCACCAGACCTTGACCCCACTCGCATGCTATAGAGTTGCTGTCGGAAATTGTATAGACTGACAAACTATCGTTTCCACGCATGCTTGGACCCACACAGCGTTTTCCAAGCACAAACGGTCCACATATCAGGGTAAAATACACCAGCCTTCACTGTTCGGCATGAGACCCGATCGCACGGTTTCCGAGTTCAAACCAGGCAAACGGGCTGCTGGTAAAATCGGTGAAATACTCCTTTCAACCTAGTCACTATTTCTAGACAGCGAGCTGTCTCATCTTTCGGATCGACCTCTCAGCGGTAGAGTTAACCTGAATGGCTTGCTCGTGCAGGTGATGGCAGATAACCAAGTCTCATGTCTCTGGCAGAGCAGGACCTACATTCTCGGAATGCAGCCTCAGGCTCTAGTCTGATAGGTGCTGGTCAGGTGGGAAGTGGAGATGATCAAGAAAAGAAAGGTAAACGCGAGGACATTTGATACTCAAAATCCACTCCGCTGATTTAAGTTCAAGTCTCGAAGTCAGGCGGTTGAAATCTGCCAACGGCACACGACGATTCACTGTCTCGTGAAGTCCAAACGATAAATAAAAACCAACAGAGATTTTGAATCCTCGGTCGTTCCTGGTAGCGCTTTCCTGCGTTCTCGGCACCTTTCCCTCTATAAGGTTTTGGGCCACAATTCTTGGTTTGCACAATGATAAACCTGAATCCTCTGGTCCTTCAACATTTATCTGTCGAGTAATTCCAGCGAGCTAGGCCCCATCAAGAATTCGATGAAGATGCATTCCTTCCGGCATGCGCATATCTTGTGCTAACGACCTATACGGGCTACTTAGCTATTCGCCAGCCGATATGGTTCCGCGGAACTCGATGCTCCTTCTCCTTATATCTACATGGATACCTCAGATTGCATGCCGTATTTTTGTAACTGGCGGGAAGCCCTGGCATCTGCCGGATAGCTTCCAAACTACAGAGGCAGTGAGTGATGATCACTGCACCTTAGCACAACTTTGTCATTGAAAAAAATGACAGGTCAAGGTCAACACACTGACTATGCATATGTAGCGGCGCAAGACAATATCGGACATACGATTGGCCGGAGCGCGACAAGGAGACCATGATTGACCGAGGGAATGGCTGATCTATCTGCGTTGGGAATAGCAGGTTGGAGACATTCAGTACTCATGGCATTCATGGTGTCTATCTGGAGAAACATGTGGATCCTTCCGGCTTGGAGTAAAATGTCAACCTAACCCCGCTGTGTGTTGGGATTTCAAGTTGGGAAGGAAAGGAAGTTTTATTCAATCGAGATTTTCGACCAACTGGCGCAATTTCCTAGACAGCGATCACGATTACGGGCGTTGAATTACTTTTCCGAGTTGAAGGCTCGGCCCAAGCTCTCTTCCATTCGCTGAACTTAAAGTAACTCGTTCTCAATTGAAAAGTTGAGTCCAGCTCGCCGTCTGGTACCCTCTGGCCGGAGCCTGTTACGAATATTTTCCACGGGGAAAATTTTTGGGGAGAACAGAATATTTCAGTCGAGCAATCGGATGCTATAGGGGACCTTGGTGGCAGCGGGAAGAGGGTGGAGTGGCTGCAAAATGGGTAACATATCTCACAATGACGCGCCACAGTCTGGGTAAAAGCAACTCTCTGAACAGTATGTGACATACCGTCTCTCGTATTTGCAATCCATAGGTCGATATTCCCTACATTGTGCGAAGGAAAACAACCCAAGCGAATCGTAAGGGTTTCCGATATAGATACTCGCATGAAAGGATACAGATTGCATGGTCTACGGCTACTTGTGCTTGATATACAGTGATAATGGGGTAAACTAACAATAGGAAGATAATAGAAAAACACAAAACAGTCCGCAAAGCATAAACTCATGGTTTATGACTGATGCGTCGTAAGATTCATCTGTTATGAATCATTCCATCAAACTGGGCGAGGTCTTCCTTCGCTCCAAGGAGTACCTCCTGCAAAAAAAAAGATATAAGCAGCACATCAAAGACAAGCGCACAAAAGCTTACCGCCACCATAGCTTGCCTCGTCTCATCTCGTATCTCTTTCCATCGACTTTCATAAGTTCTCAACAACTCATCGTATTCATCTCTCTTCCTTCTATCTTCTCTCATTGCCGTTCGAATGACGGCTCTCAAAACGTAAATGCCAGCCACCCATTCCACTTCCTCCTTCTCCCACACTGCATCTCGCGCCATCATTTCCGAAAACGCTCTACTCATGGCATACGAGTAACCGGAATTATCATTATTGCTAGCATGCTCCATATTTAGCATTCCTAGTTCTAGCGCAGCGGCGTGTATCCGAGCCCATTGGATGTGGTCTTTCTTTCGCTGACGATCGTTGGCAAGACGCTGCATCGCATCGGCAAAAGATGACGATGAAGGGGAATTGCTACGACTGGGACACCAGAAAGAATATTTTCGAATCTGCATTTGGAGCGCTCTCGGGCCAGCTAGAGGGCCAGAAACACCCGCGTGGATGATAGACGGGGGGAAGCAGGTAGAAGCGTCCAAAAAGCGCCGCAGACAGGCGTGAGGCTCTCTGTTGAACGAGATCTCTGTCGTTATGGCTTCGAAAAGGGAGCCTACGACTGGGGTCAGAGGTGTATCGGAAGGATTGGCAAGGACGAATGATCGAATCATTGAGGCTAAGCTTGAGGCGTCGATGCCTTGTAGAAATGACTCCCGAAGTGAGGAGGAAGTAATAGGCAGATTGACTGCCAGCCCTAGTGAAGAGTGGTGTTGACGCGGGGATTGCTGACTGTGCGATTGCTGGGCGTGAGTCGAGATTGGACTTAGCACTGTGGAGACAGAAGTATTGGCCTGTACGCCTGCGTACGGTATCGGTGAAACCAAAGTTGGGCTGGATGTAGTAGAGTTATTGGCGTGAACATATGGCATGATTGTGGATGTAGCAGCGCTGGTGTTCCAGTTGTTAGTCAGCGCAGCGCCAGAGGAGTCACCCGAGGAGGCAGAATCTGAGGAAATATGAGCAGTCAACCGAATAGAACATAGAAAGATGAACTTGACGTTGCAGACAGCAATAACTCCATCAGTATATTCTACTTACTTTTCTCCTGCAACTTCTTCATCGATCGCGGTCGACCTTCCAGTTTTCTTCGAGTTCTCCCTACAGTATTTTTGAACCAATTGTAGATTTGCTTTTGTCAAGAACCTGTCAGATTCAGTGTCACTTTTACAAGCGTTTACTACACACCTCTTTGAATCTAGGTTCAGCTTCTTCCACTTGCAGGAACTCATTGGGGAGACCAAAGGTCGCAATGAAGTCGACTGCCTTCTCCAGCGCGAATTTCTTTGCATCTCCTCTCACGGACCCCTGAGTCCGACGCTCGAACTCTGGCAGATGACTTCGATTGTTGGAGAGATGGCAAGTAAAGAGAGAAAAGACGGAGAGAGTCAGGTATATATGAGACACCTATGAATCAGTTGGATACCTTTTCAAGAAGGCAAGCTGCTGGTCGGTATAAGATTTTGGGAGTCGGGTTTTCTGTACCCTGGGATCGCCCGTCGACATTTCAAACGTTACAGCAGAACCCTGCACCA
>JH814864.1:116138-127888 GCA_000296255.1 Omphalotus olearius VT 653.13
CCTTTACGTTCCCTTGGATTTCCGTCTTCTGTTTTCTGGATTTCAGCCAAATTTTGTCCTCAGTAAAAGGCTTTCTTCCTCTCAGGGTCGTCCTTGCCTTGTTTCCTGATATTTCGGGGCCTTGCTAAATGTGGTAGGCGCTTGTGCTTCCAGTTCTGACTCACCGCCTGTACGCGTGGCAGCCACGGGAATCTCACCTCCAGTCATACAGCAAAATTCAAACACATGTACATCTACAATATATGTCCCTTCATCAACTTGACCTTCTTTCCGATCCGATAAAATAGCCAAGAAAACTGCTCAGTGAAGACATATATGTACGAGGATCCTATGCGATGTGCACAAATTCCTCGGATGAGTTGAAGGCGCCTGGCAGCACTCAACTCCATGACATCACCCGCAAACATCCGTCTAAACTCATGGTGAGTACAATGTTTGCCAGTGACTGCGCTACTCGACTCATACTAATAGCCAATAGAAAGTCCCAGGCGATCACCTTAAGTCTCATGTATGGCAGGGTCAACACACTCCGAGATTACGAGTCCTCAAGGCCTTATCGATTGCACGCACCCGCTGGTCGGAGCATC
Organism: Omphalotus olearius VT 653.13; assembly: GCA_000296255.1. Lineage (NCBI taxonomy): Eukaryota > Fungi > Basidiomycota > Agaricomycetes > Agaricales > Omphalotaceae > Omphalotus > Omphalotus olearius. The sequence continues at coordinate 116,726 of JH814864.1, forward strand.
TCTCGACTACATCGACTGAATGGTAGATTGTGAGGATGCGGACAATGACATGTAATTACATGCATTCTTGGCAACACCCTCCCTCGTTTTCGTGCGCCGCAAGTTCAGATTCGGGACAAGATCCAAAAAAACACCGTCATCCGCAAGCGCTATTACGCCACGAGTACAAGGCTTCGTTCCAGTTTTCTGAACAAATTTCACAGAATGACATCGATGAAGTTTCCGAAGGTAATGGATATTCCCCTCTTGACGTCCTCGCGGCAGAAAACCGAGACTTGCTTACCTACATGCTGATAGCAAAATACAAGGGCCGCAGTCAGAACTTTAGGAATATGATGGTACCTCTCCTAAAATCGTCCACCCACGCATAGACTCGGATGACCTTTTCTGTAGTGGCACCGATTTACATAGAGGTATCTGCAATGGTACATAATGAAAGCCAATCAATTATCGCTAACATGCGGCTTTCCTCAACGGGTTCAGAGTCACAAAAATATCTGCTCAATCATGGTTCCCTGCGACATTAATGGCAGAAGATATGACGTCACTGCACCTCTGTGAAAATCTGCACATAACAAGGGAAGTCAAAGCCCAGGACATACAATGCTTCGAATTCGGGTAGACCGCAACACTCCCCAGGACTGTGGACGAAGGAAGAAGATGCTAGTGGCTCCGAGGACGGTCTTGAGAATTACTCAACAGGACTGCGAGTAAAAATACCCTCGAAAGGAACTTGTAACGATGTTCAAGTACTTTCTTACTGAAGCAGCATCAGCCAAGTAAGTCCGCAAAGCCACTTAAACTACTTCGTGTGCGAAGGCCTCACTTCCTGTTCAGTTGCAGTGCTCACACTCGGATGCAGTGCTACAAGACCAGTCTGATTCCGCTGAAGTTGTGGCGTATCAGCATGAGAACCCCACTTGCCTGGCATTGCTCAAGTAGGTCGAAACTCGTCTTCCTCTGATAGGAGATCATGATTCCCATGTTGTGAACATACGTACATAGTCTCCGAGCATGTCACTCGACAGATGCTGAACAGGAATATGTCAAAGTTCCAACCTTCCCGTTTGATCAGTTTCCAACGAGCTTCCGCAGTCTGAAGAAATTTTTGTAATTTGCTAAGGACCAGAAACGGCGCAAGCAGCTGACATTAACGGTGGGATTCGTTCACGCTTGCTTGGGACTAGTATCGACTGACTGGTATTCTGACTCAGACCATGGAGAGTGTGCGGTAGGAATGGGCAGCGGGCTAATAGCATGGGTAGTAGGCAACAACACATAGAGTAAGCAGTGGTGGGGTCGCATCCCACACCCTCCGGCACTCTCGTGGACCATCTCGAGCGCTTTGATCATAAGTACGACGCGAGAGGTCGGGAAGTCGGGAAGCACTGGCCATGAGTACGTGGGCATTGAGACGAGCCACGAGGGTTGTGCTAAGTGCGATCCGCGCTTGAAAGCTGACCCTACGTACTGGCACTCCTACCTCGGCTCTGTGAATTTGAAATGGGTATCAGAGTTCGCACAAAGGCAAAGAGCTTGAGACATACCGTCTGGAGGACCGTGCTGCACGGACTGTATCATACAACCGGCTCTGAGAAAAGTGCGCATTTAATCAGTTCTGTTGTGCAGGTCGTGGTGATAAGGAGCCATTGGTCGGAGGGAAAGACGCTACCCAGACAGTGCCGGAGGAGGGCGAACAGCGAAAAGTCGGTTTCAGCTACATTGCTCATGATTTGAGCCCGCTGGGTCTTGGAGAGGACGGGTCGTCGCTGAACTGGCCCGTCGGTTATGTGCTCGCGGGTTCTTCGTACTAGGCTTTGGCATGAGTATGTCGACAACTGTGGGGCAAATGTCCTTACCGACGCCAGACTGTTCAGCTCGAGCCGCATTTATTGACATTTGGAAGGAGAATATAGACCCTCCAAAGAAATCACAGCGTAGCTGTTCACTGTTCTTTCCCCCTTCTTCCTTTACTCTCCAATGCGATTTAATCGTAGCCAAATAGCAAACGAGTGGCTCTAGGCGTTACATATTCCAGGCGGCGGAGGAAGCAGGGGGGACTTGTGAAGGAAGTGGACTCGCTGGACCAGTCGGCGGAGGATGACAGGGGAACTTCGACGTGGTAAATCTTTCGATACCCCACAAACCTTGAACTCAACTCGCGCCTGACCCGGCCCCCCTCCATTACGAGAAAAACACCCGCAAGCTACTACAGCTTTGTAACGAGAAAATGGAACTAAGTGTACATACAATGTTTAGGTGCCGAAAAGTCGGCCGATATGGAAAAGAACACTTCCACAATGATTCTTGGTCTGTGAAAACATCGAATGGCAGAGCATCCGAGGGTCCTGCGTTCAGAACTGAGTCACGGAGATATAGCACCCGCCCGTATGATCAAGGTACACAGAAGATAATGTATACTCTATCTCATTATGAGGAGAGGGGTCCTTCAAAACACGGTTTGATTTTGGCAAAACAAATGTCACCTGGTTGGGTGGTTTGGCTAGTTCATTAAGACACCATTGAGTTCAAAATTGTCAACAGATGCGGTAGAACCCTGTACGCATATGAACCTATACTTCGGAGCTCAACACTGCCCTTGATGTACTATTTAGTCGACCGTGACCTCGAACCAAGCTCTGTTTGTCCCTCGAGAATGAAGCGACCTTCTGACAGATCAGTATTTGTTCAGTAGTTTGCATTCTCACTCACGGCATAATACAGAATGCTCCGATGGCTTTTTATTTTGACGTTGTCGTGCAACCCCCGCCCTGAGCGTGTCAGAGCGTCCTGGAGGCGCCTTAGGGCTAGCGTAGCTATCGCGATGAAAAATCATCTCCTTCAGCTCGGATACTAATCGTAACCCCTTCAGTCTCGGATTGTAAACACTCGACTTTCAAAGCAGGCTAGGTACCTTTCTGCTCCTTGTTGTCTGATTTTCAAAACCTCTTCCGAACACACATGAATGAGCTCCGGTTAAAGCTCCATCTAGAAACGAGGGCCTCTCGGTGTAGAAAACATGCAAGACGACACGCATAGCCTTCCGTTGCTAGTAGCGTAAGGGCGCAAAAACACATAGCGGTGATCATTGTCGATCAGACCGGGGATCTGTAGTATTCCGAAAGAACATATTCAATTGAGACGGCGCAACTTCATGAATTTGTACTCTAGCCTGAAGGCGTTGGGGAGGCTATCAACGAAATCTGCCGGGCGCGCTTGCTTCAGAAAATTTTTGAGCCCTGAAAAAACATCTTGTTACTCACCAATGCAACGGGAATTGTGCTTCATATTGACGACATTCGGACGGGACATCTCAATCGATAGCTAAGGAGGTATGAGGCGCCGCATGCGGGTTACACACTACACTCGACGCAACGCGAAGTCACGAACGCTCCACCTTTGCACGCACATGTGTATGTGTGCGCCGTTGGTAAGTATGACGTTCTTGACGTTCTCGATGTTCTCGGAACCCCGTAGCATCCCGCGGTTTACACACTTGAGAATATCTGGAACAAAAGCCAAAGTGCACGCGACCTCTCAGCATGCACATAGCACAAGGGCAGCATTCATTAAGCAGGGACTGAGCCTTACCACTTGACTGCTAGGGAGACCTGATAGAATCCACTGAGTCGAAAAAAATTACGGCACGATTTGATCAAGCGGGCCGAGTGAGGTGTGGTCTTGCCACGAACACATATTCAACCCTCTTGACGCGCATGAGACTAGATAGGCCAGGGCGGTACCATCAGATAATGATGTTAGTGAAGGCGGATTTCTCTTTGAGCAATAGTCTGATGACAACTTGCCACGCAGAGCACGGAGAGGTGGACGCGGACTTGGCCGCAAAGCCAATCCAAGTCATGGGTTGAGACATGATGTTGGGATGAAATCATCAAGAATTCCCTTGACCATCCGACAGAGGTAGGAATACAGGAAGGAATTCTTGCGATTAGATTGCATCAGATAGCCAACGAAGTTGGCCCTTTGCACGGAATGGGATATATGAAAGTTTGAACCCTGTTTTGGAGCGGGTTCAACAGTATAACCGTTCTTGACGTGAGAAACGTGATTGCAGACGTACATACTTGGAGTTCGAGGAGAAAAAGACAGAGAAAGGGAACGAGGAGGAATACCGGACATACAGGAGACAGGTCTTGAGATCGTAAAAGTCAATCGCAGTCGGCTAATTGATACAGAAATAGCGGGTAAAATTAAGAATAGACTGCCCAGAAGATTGTGAGCAGGAAAAGACGTTACGACAAGGTGATCAGCGATGAGAAGAAGTGGCCAAAGAAGGGTGCTTATCAGAACATGTGGGAAGGGACATCTGTTTAATCCATTGGTATACATTCCGTGGACAGGACACTGTATAGCTCGGACAGGAAGTTCTTTTGCACGGAGAATAGGAATGACGTGAAGAATGATATGATGGGAGTGGAAACTCACCAGGCAGCTTGTAGATTACGCAGAAGGCTTCCTGAGAACATAAATTGTATAAACTTCAAGTTGGAAGATATACAAAATGTTCGGAGAGAACGAGAACGGTTCCAAGTTCTGATCACTTCAGCCAAGCAGAAGATTGATGTGCTGATCGAACGGCATGTCGGCAAGCACTCGAGGTTCGGTCTCCGATTTCGGAGATTGTCGGAGACGAAAAACCCACGCGGAGGTCCGGACTCCGCGGGGCAGCAGACTTGCATGTGTTGCGCGGATGAAGGCGAAAAACGTTTGATGGAAGACATCCGAGGTAAAGGTTAGTTTGACATCACCAACATTGAGAAATGGAGAGGCTGGTGATTCGACGGTCAAGAGGAATATTGGATCAAAGGTATACATGCCGTGGAACTTCTTCGGTGATAGAAGGAGAAAGGACCAATAAGGAGCGCAGGAAATCTTTGTTCAGCAGCAAAGCCAAGGAGAGAAAGAGACTGTATGTCGTCCAAGCTGATGATTGCAACGATCTGATGGACAAACTGAGAGATCCGATATGCAGGGACTCGCGGTGGTCAGTGCAAACAATCTGTGCTGCGGAGATCAGGAAGGACCTGGAAAGACAAGAAGTTGAGTAAATCAAAGAAGTGACGGCAGCATTCAGCTGTGGAAAGATTCGTATGTAAACACGGGTTTCTATAGCAGGATTCCGGCTGGCGGGTCCAACGGTGAGAACAGGCGCCGTCAAGGCCCATGTTCTCGGCAGAATACTTGGAGTTGAGATGCCGAACATCTCACTAATGCAAAAAGAGGACGCTCACCAACTATCCGCTTGTCTTTCTGCACCCATCTTTGCGTTGTCCCCGTTTGCCTCTCATGGGTAGAAGAAAAATCGAAATACAGCCTATCACGGTCAGTTCACCGGTATATCTCTCCTATTCCTACTCACCGTCCTCTTCCTCGTGCTATTATCGTCGCGCCACCATCGTTGACTCCATTTATACGTACTGCTCTCCTCCTCAATCATATATACTTAGCATGAGCGCAATCGCTCCGTGACCTTTGTAAAGGTACGCGTCTGCTATTTTTGTTCCCGTCCTCGGCACAATTTTAAATTTTAAATTATTCTGACGCGCTCCTCGTACTCTGCGACCCTTGACGGATTGTCGATCTAGCGAAAGAACGGCCTCTTCAAGAAAGCATACGAACTAGGCGTGCTTTGCAGTGTTGATGTCGCGGTCATCATTTTTGGTATGTCGGTCATTTTTTTCGACTAATTCTTTCTATATTTATCCCGCTTTGCAGAGGAGCGGCCTGGCCATCATCTCAAGTTGTACCAGTATTGCTCGAGTGATATACAAGACATAGTACAGCGTCATTTGCGCGTATGTACCGTCCCACGTTCTTTTATGTTCTGTATTTATTCTTCCCTCGATACCAGCATGATGGCGAGAAGGACACTCGAGGCCCCACGGACTTCTCAGGAAATCCCACCAATAAACTTGATGACCTTGGTGACGGAGATGACGAAGATGCGGACGACGACGATCTCCACAGAATCTCAAAGCGCCGCAACGACGGGAAACTGAAGTCTGGAGCCTCGCCAGTCGGTGTCGATGTTAGTGCTTGATTTTGAGTTTTTTCACCTGTCTAAATTGGATCAACGTAGCTTGGATATTCTTCTCAGCTGCATCGCACTATGCCTATACCTACCCCACCTATTTCTTTGGGCATGCCCCAAAGTGGGGGTAACACATCCTCACTACCCATCTCATCTGATCGTCACTCTGTTGCTCGGAGTGGAAACGCGCCGCCCAGTAAAAAACCACGCACAGAAGGTATCAGCATTCCCAGACACAGCCAGTCTTCTTCTGACGATGTCGTAGTTAGCGCCTCGAGCAGCAATGCAAGTACATATTCATATGTATCTCCCACAACGGCCTCGGGTTATCGTCCCTCTTCGCAAGGACAATATGGCAACTTTTTCTCTGTATCCACACCCTCACCGACCTTTAATGTACCAAACTCCTTTGATGCGTTCCATTCCTCAAGAACTCAGACTCAGCGAAACTCGGGCGGTGGTACCGGCCCGACAAATTATCCTCCGCGAAGCACATCCTACGACGCTGCGCTGTATCCTCACATGGTGAGGCAATCTACTCAATCACATAGCTCAGCTTCTGGTGCGCCGAGTCACAGTGGTGGCGGCAGCGAAATTTTCTCGTTTCTAGACACCGAGACTTCGCATAGTCGAACTACCCCTTCCTCAGCCTCTGCATCAAATTTTACTACAGGTATGGACTGGCCAGTTCATAGTAGCGGAGGGCACAGCACTGCACCTCCGGGAAGCGGTAAATATACTCATTCACCTGCCACATCAAGAAAAATGATCCCTTTTCTTTCTGTCCTTTACAGGCACTCATTCTTCATCCGGTCAACCATCATCGTCCTCTGGCGACAACACTTGGCTCGATTTCCTTACAGCTAACCCGGTCACTAGCGGGGGAGGTGGGAGCACAGGAACTGTGTCCGGTGCGAATGGAAGGCGATCGTCCGATGCCATGTCCTGGGAACGAAGTGGTGGGCGCACCGGCAGTACAATGGGTTCCCCACTAAGTCGAGGCATGACTGCGCTCGGGGGTGTGGGTGGGAGTGCTAAGAGGTCCCGTATGGGCTCAGGGTCAGGGGGTGAGGACGATACATCTACCTCGGGTGGGAATAGCAGATCGAACGGAATCAGCAGGACTGACATCATTATCAAGCAAGAGAAAGACGGAGGAGGGTGACCATATGTTGGAAATAGAAGAAACGAGCGGGAAAATGTTTAGCTACTCTGGTATAATGGCTTTCGAGCATTGACGATTTGACTTACTCGTATTGGTAATTTTTCATACACACTTTCTGTTCTGGCTATCACTGATTTTCCTCTGTTCTCGAAAATATAGTACACGCATGTGATGTCAGGCCATTCCATCCCTTGAATACACGCCTGTCGCTGGCCCCCCATCGTCTCGTAGAAATTTAATGCATGTCGATCCCTCGCCTATCTGTTCTGTTTGGATTTGCGAAAATGCTGTCGAATGGAATATACGTTATTACGGTAGACAATGAATGCTTCTTCACATCCGCCGGGGTCGTGGCGCCCCCCGGATAAAGCTAAGCGGAAATCCGGAAAATCTGACAAGATCAGATTTTTGGCTGCAGATCTTGGCTTTTTCCGTTTATGGTAGTTTGAAAGGCTCGCTTAGCTTTGTTGAACAACCATCCCGAAAGTTGCGCGCTATGCTAGCTTTGTTCACATTTCTCATGTTGCTTGTCTCTGGTCTGGCTTGCGATTTACTCGATGGACTGCACAGCAGCATGCGAACGCTGTCATCTGAGAGGAACGCCACCAGTTTGACTAGCACTGGTCAGAAGTCTCGAGTTTCAAAGCTTGAAGAGTCATCCCGTGTCTCATTGTCTGGTCCAAGACGAATGCGATGATCAAGGCAGAGGTGAGTATCACTACGTGACCACTTGTTGATACCAATCATGTTTCTGTCAAATTCAACGCTAGTTTCGGGCTCAGAATCATGGTATCATCACCACGCGAACTTTTATTTAACAGGCTTTGACGGACAGTCCATGCTACTAGAACATGGGAGATGCATTGAAAAAGTGCACTTGTGAGTCCAATCTTTTCGTTGAAGCGTTTCGAGGTTTATCATCGCCTTGAAGACCGTCATTGTCTCGAGGAGACGAAACTCGTAATTGCGTCTGCTACGATCACAATGATGCTGCCAAAATTTCTCGGCAAGACCAGCCTCCGCCACTTGACTGTGCGTTGCTCTGCGATGAACATGAAGCAGTTCAGTGCACAATGATCCAGGAATCGTTGCCGCTGGAAAAGGACTTTACTAGAGGTATAAAATGACTCTTCTCATGTTCAAATTCCTCAGAGCGTTGACCGTTTCCCTTCCTATATCGAAGACCTTGTTGCGTGACGCTGGTCGTTGTGCCCTCTACCTCCTATCTAGTTATCCTCGTATCATTTGGAAGCTACTCGTCACGACTTTCACGAGCACATTCTTGTTTATCATGAAATTCTCTACTATATTTGCTGTATGCGCTACTGCCGCCTCTGCGGTTGGACTTTATATCCCGGCTCCTGAAAGAGCTTTGCAGGTAACCTTAAATCAATACCGCCATGTGCGCATGTATGCTCACTGTGTTTTCCTAGTCACGGAAGGGAGGAGGAGGAGTGTCTGATGATGTTGTGTCTATAGCTGTGGAAGCTGCCGAATGGGGCATCAACTATCTCAAGTCTCTATCAGACAGTGACAAGGATGTGGGACTTCCTGCTTCGTTTCGCTTACTTTATCTGACTCGATTATTTTTATCAGGCCCGCTCGCAATTTACTCAAGCGTTGGTTCAACAAATGATTCAGCAGCACCCTGACTCGTATGTGTGTATCTAACTTCAACGATGTATGTTCTGATATCTTTCCCACTCTAGTAATATTGTCGTTGTACACCCAAAACATCACTACAACTGGACCGGTACACAGGGTACAGATTGGGCTCATCAAGTATGTAGTGTTTTCAATGCATCTCCGCCTTTCTGCCATGTTTTTGACAATGTACCCGCTTTCCCAGCATCAAGAATTCGATGTTAAGGTACGTTAGACATGAATTAGTATTAGAAATTTGATTCAACTAAATTTCTGATTTGTAGCTTGGCGGTACTGTGGGGTACGTATAGAAGAGAGTGCGATCTAGCCGGTACTCAATTATTGACAGGTACGAGATTTATATTGCCCATGGTGGAGAGTTCTGGCTTGACGGTGATGGTGGCTACTTGAATGTATGCACTTTCTCTATCTATATGCTTCTTTTCCTCTCCCTGATAATTCTTGCGCAGTGGGCTTACGAAGGAAATTTCACTGCAGATGGAAACCAGAATCACCATCTGACGTTCACTGCTTGATGATGAAGGTGATTCGCGGGTTGATGCTCAAATGAATGGACAATCGATGTCTGTTGTTTGGAATAATAAGAAAAATTGTGATGTCGAAAAATGACCATTCTTTTTCTTTGAACCTATGTCAATCAAATGAAACCTGCTCGAGCTCCTCGATCTATCGCTCTGATCATCACAGTAATTTTCTCGTGAGGCGTTGGATTTAGTAGTCTGGAAGCGTGTGATAATTTTAATTGATAGTACATTTGCGAATACTGCATATCCGAGTCGAGAGTTTAGGGTTCGCGAAAGGATTAGTATGAGTGTACTATAGCTAGTAAAGAGGTTGTGTCTTCCACTAATTGGGGAAGGGGCAGGGTGTGATTCTGTATGATTCCATGACTGAACCGTGAACAAAAGTACGCGAGGATCACGTGGTCGTGTCAACGATCGGAAAAAAATTTGGCCCTGGCCCAGTTTCGTTCCTCGAACATCGTACTTGCGCGGTTCTCCTCATGTTCATACTCTTTGACCATTCACGCACATAGAGAAGGCACGGGATATCCAATGCGATGATCTAATCGCTGGGAACACAAATATCAGCCTTCGTTCCATTGCTGAGCCCCACCATTCCACTGCTACGTTGCCCCGATGTCAATGTCAATGTACATTGATCACAGGAAAATAATATGGCTGATGATCCTTCAAGGACTCTACGTGCGGTAGCATAATAGTACAAGTTTGAGGTAATCAGACTTCAAGTTGCAATTCAATGCGGCGTCGGATCTGGCTTGCGATTCAATCCGCAAACTTCATGCAAGTGCCCGTGAGGACGGCGGCATTACACAGCCTGGCCATGGTCCGTTCTCTGATTTTGCGGCACTGAAGAGTATGCTGTGTTTCATTGAATAGTCCAAGACGATGATCAAGCTAGAGACGGTGAGTCTTACGCCGTGGCCATTTTATTACCATTTGTTAATGTTAGCACCTTTTCCCTGCTGCCAAATACGTCGTTCGGACTCGTACTATCATCTTTTCCTGGCTGCATCATCTCCAGCCTGCGGTGTAGGTCCTGGAAAAACAGTTGACGCATGACCGCCAATTCACGCCACTATGAAATAAGAGCATTGAAATGTTGCCGGTACTTCTAAGACTCGTTTAGAATCTTGTCGTCGAAGCATTTTGATCTTTATCGTCCCTGCCTCTGAAGACCGTTATTGTCTCAAGGAGAAGAAAGCGGTAATTGCGTATCACGATGATGCTGCCAATTTTCTTGGCAAGCCCAGCTCTGTCACTTGACTGTGTATGGCTCTGCAGCGATACAATGCGTGGACCTCGAAATGAAGCATTCAGTGCGCAATCATCGGAGAATCGTCGCCGCTGGACCTGACTAAAGGCAATCTACTTGAGGTATAAAATGACTCTTCTCAGGTTTAAATTTCTCAGAGTGTTGACCGTTCCCTCCATATCTCAGAGACCCTGTAGCGTGACGCTGGTCGTTTTCGCCCTTTGTTGTTATCGTATCACATTTTCAAGCTGCTTGTCGCGACACCTTCTACCGGTACATTATCGTTCACCATGAAATTCTCTACCATTTTTGCTGTATGCATTACTGCTGCCTCAGTGGCTGCACTTCCACACCCAGTTCCTGAAAGTGCTTTGCAGGTAGGTTTAAATCTACACCACCGTGTGTTCAAGTGCTGACTGTGTTCCTGTCTATTTCACAGTCGCGGAGGGGAGGAAGAGTAGGAGGAGCGGGGAGTGGAGGGGGAGGGGGAGCATCACGGAAGGGG
>JH814865.1:0-34959 GCA_000296255.1 Omphalotus olearius VT 653.13
CTCATTTTTGGGAATGATCCCAAAGAACATCGTCAAATTGTTCAAGAAGTGCTGAAAAGACTTCAAGACAATGATCTTTACATTAAGGCAGAGAAATGCTTTTTTGAGAGAAGTAGTATTGAATACCTTGGTATGATTATCTCTAAAGGCACAGTTGCTATGGATCCAGAAAAGGTTGCAGGAGTTTTAGATTGGCCAACACCAGTAAAAGTGAAGCATGTTCAAGCCTTTTTAGGCTTTGCAAATTTTTATCGCAGGTTTATTATGAACTTTGCTAGCATTGCACGGCCACTCACCAACCTCACCAAGAAGGATAAATTATGGGCTTGGGGAGAGGAAGAGCAACAAGCTTTTGAGGCGCTGAAACAGGCCTTTACCTCTGCTCCTATATTACGTATCCCTGATGATCTTAACCCTTTCCGACTATCCACAGATGCCAGTGACTTTGCAATTGGGGCAGTTTTATCTCAACTGGATCCACAAGATAATTTGTGGCATCCAGTGGCCTTCTATTCTAAGTCACTTGCAGTGCATGAGCGTAACTATGAAATATATGACAAAGAACTACTAGCTGTCATTCGCGCTTTAGAGGAGTACCGGCACTACTTGGAGGGACATCCAGAGAAGTTTGAAATTTGGTCTGACCATCAAAATCTGACCTACTTCAAAAGCGCCCAGAAATTAACTAGGAGACAAGCCCGGTGGGCTCTTTACCTCACACGTTTTAATTATTTTCTACGGCATAAGCCGGGAAAAACTATGCAAGCTGAAGACCCTCTGTCCAGGAGACCAGATCATGAAGAGGGAGTAAACCTCGATAATCAAGATCAAATCTTGCTCAAGCCTGAATTTTTTGCTATTCAAGCAATCGAGGCTAATCATGCATCTCTGGTCAATGATGATAAAATCCTAAGAGAGGTCAAGGAAGCACTACTATCAGATGAAGTTACAAAGAACTACAAATCTCTTCTAAGTTCAGGACTACGTGAATTTAAAAAATCACTGCAAGAATGGAATTATGAAAATGGTCTTTTACTTTATCGTGGAAAAATCTATATACCTAAAAACACCAACGATACTCTCCGACATCAAATTGTACAAATGCACCATGACTTGCCATCTGCTGGACATCCTGGCAGATGGAAGACATATGAGCTTGTCTCAAGAAACTATTGGTGGCCAGGCATGTCTGTTTTTATCAAACACTATGTAACTGGCTGTGACATGTGTCAGCGGATGAAAAATTGCCCACAACAGCCCTATGGACTTCTACAGCCTAATAAGGTGCCAATCGGGTGAACGGCTTATGGTAACCCGGGGGGCTTAAGGCTTATGGGTCACATCAGTCACATACAGTTACACAGTGTTACGTATGTTACACCTAGTCACATCACGCGTTATGATCTGCTATGATGGTGCTTGCAGCTATTTGTTACCAGCTGGAAAATGTTACTGTTGATTGCCGAATACTGGCGCCATGTGCTCAGCACAATGTTTCCCGGCACAGATAGCAGACCATTAAGTTGTACCTCATTTCATTGGGGTTTTATTGTCTCGCTTTCCTTATAGTTGCCCATAGATATACAGAACTAACATTAGTATAAGTCTTTTTAAAGCTCTGAGATGTGTTTTATATGGGATACTTTTCTGAACACCAAAATACTCACATGGGGCCGGAGACGGCCATCAACGATCACTCAACGGCTTCTGAGTCTGGTCTGCACGTGATCGTGTCATGCATCTCAGCGTGACAGGCAGAAGGCTCCGAAGAGCAAATACGGGGCAACAGAGTGACAGAGAGTGACTCTCTGCAACAAGCTGTGGCTATGTCATGAGCTGGCAGTTTGGCTGGCAGGCTTGCCGCAACCTGTTCACCCGATCAGGCCCTAACAAGGTGCCAAAAGGACCTTGGGAAATTATTACAATCGACCTAATAACTCAGTTACCTGTGTCAAATGGATACAATGCTATCTGTGTGGTAGTTGATCGCTTGACAAAGCATGCTCACTTCTTTCCCATTACCAATCAGTTCTCTGCTGATCAGATATTATTGCCATAGAACAGCAAACAGAAAAGCAAGCCCTACACAGGAACCGTAAAAACAGCACGAAACTTCTACCTCGTATCATCATCCATAGCAAGATCTTCAACAACGTATCTATTTTGATTCCAATTCTCCGGGAGTCCATTTGGCTGGAACGAGACGCAGTGCGTTTGTCCTATGACGCATTCGAACGAAAGTCGTGCGAGCTCAGAGGAGAGTTTGGGTTCAGGAAGGATAGTATATGGCCATACTTCGTCGCCGTACCATCCCATATCTGTTTCTGTGCGTGCTTTGCTGTGAGCGTCGCTCATGACAATTGTTGTAGTTTGAATTCAAAATCATACCTCGTGCACGAATGTATGACCGTATGCCAACCGACGTGCGTAATCACCAGTCGTCATCCTCAAGAGACAAGTTTGTTTCTCAGATACTTAGTACTAATTTAATACCATCCATGTATTATTTACACCAGTATATGTTTGAGTTTCACTGCAATTCCTTGTCTCTCGAGGCTTCGAAGCCCCACACATCTAAAATCCCAGCGCCTCTAGCTCAATCGCCGCACAGTTCCGCAGAAACAAGGCGAATACTCTCAGACTTGAACTAAATCGAGTCCATTGAGAAGGATGGCGCGGGCACAGGTCGCGTATACGGCTCTACTATCGACTTGCGAATCTGAAATATAGATCCATTAATGTGAGGAATCATAATGCTGTAGTGAGAAAACGCACCTGCATCTCATGAATTTGCTTGATTGTACAGTCTCCATGATCGAGATTTCTAAAGTCTGTAGAAAGGTTCATGAGTATTGAGCCGTGTATTGAAGTTGACGATACGTGCCTATCTGATTTAAAGGACTGGGTTGCATACTTGTAGTCACTGAGTTGGATGGTGAAGTCATCGAGCGCCATTCACGTAGCAATATCAAGTTTAGGAAGACAGTTAAAGAGTAAATGCGGCCTAAGCAGAAGAACATGATGATATATCCTGCATACAACATTTAGATCAAGCACCATCCAGTAATTGGTTTGGACGTACCGTCTTGGCTCACAAAAGACAGGCACAACGTGAGCATAGTCGCCGCAGCTGTCGTAACTCCATACACGGTCGCACACGTAGAAATTCGGTGAATCAGACTGTCACAAATGATTGATTATTGAATGATAGGACTTAGTACGATCACAGAAGAGAAACTCACTTCTTGGTAGTATCATAAGTAGTTCTTATGTTTCTCAGATTCCAGACAGTGACGACAGCCAGCAAGACATCCGTGATGGTTGCAAGCACGCAAGAGACACTATCACATATTCAATGAGAGAGAATCGTCAGAAACAAATGGGGCACGCACATAACACCCTTGTACCCCAAGTTTATCAATTTCATCCCCACTATCGAGGTCGCCACTGCTATAGCTACGCTGAAAACAGGCTGGAACAATGCAATCATCCATAAGAATCTCGGCAGAAACAGGTCGTCCTCCCACCAGTGCGATAATTAGGAAGACGATGAACGTAGTGACAATACGATTCCTTGAGCTGTACAGGACTATAAGCGTACAGAATACAATTTACCAGTGAACACTCACATTGCCCAGTACCGATATGCGAAATATCCCTGCTCCAGCATAGCCGAGATATAAGTTGATCCCACCGTCAATGGCATGGCCCACTTGAGGAACGGCGCAAAGGAAATGTCTTCAATGGATTGATTATTAGCGCGAATGATAGCGGTCACATCAGAGCTATTAAGTTCACCCTTATACACAACCAGAGGCTGAAAATTTAGATTAGTTCCTAGGATAATACATGCATGCCAAAAAACTCGAGACTGACATAGTAGACGTTACAGCAAACCATCGCTGTGCAAAGCGTGTCCACGAACAACGCAAAGATCATAAACCATTTCGCCTTTCGTTGAGACGACTCGATGAAATAGTAGACACAGAGGAGGAATTCTGTAGCGTAGAGAACGAGATTAATCCAGGAAGCGATAAGCAGGGACCTGTATATGATAGATATATCACACCAGACTTTCAGCACCTCATTCACTCAGCAAAACTAGCAAGCTCACCAAGCTGCCGGCTGCAGGAAATCCATTCATGAATGAAGGGATCCAATGAAAAGCCTGCGTGGTCGTCAAGTTGAAGTGGGAAGGAAGAGCGAGAATTAACGCATGTTTTCGGTTGTCTCAAGTCTCCGCTTGTTCCGTGAACTTTGGTGTCCGAGCCTCGGTGTCGCTTACATTCACTCCACTGATAAAAGACCCCTAAATAACTTCTAGAATTATAAACAGTGACCTACACGTACCTCCTATACTAACGGGTGACAGCATAATTCTTTTTATCTTGCCCCTTTCATGTATAACTCCCCGCTTCCTCGTTCCTCCTCTCCAATCCAAAGAGGCAGAGATCATCCAGGAGTCTTGGGTAAGTTCTGTAACCGTTAATAATAGCAGTGGGCGCTGGTAGGCGCTGCGACAGAGGAAAGGTTGACCGGCGATTCCGGGCCGGATGGCCGCCTCCTCACACTAACCATCCATGTACCGCGTCTTCCTGGGTGCGCCGTCCGCAAAAGACTTACTGGGATCGAAAGAGCCTGTTCAATATACATGGACTACAGTATCTTCATCTCAACCTAAGACAAGATCATCAATTGAATTCTCTCTGCCACCACCTGCGACATTAGAAGCTGCGAGCCGTCGAATATCATTGATGTACCAGAATGTCATCTTTGGGGACAATGAAGAACAGCAAGAGGAGCAATTTTTTGATGAAATGGATGAGAGCATGGGAGATAGAGGTATCTTTCTGTTGCAGTGAATCATTCTTTCAGTCGACGAATTACGCGCTTTTAGACCGATCTACTTTGATTACATGGCCACCTACACCCAGCTCGGAATTCGAGAAATCCAAAGACGATATCGTCAACTCAAGACGTTCGTTCTGGAAGAGCGTTTCGCGTATAGAAACCCAGTTCGAAACACAAGACACTCAAGAATCTCAGTCATTCAACTACTCCGACACTTCCTCCATTGCGCGCTTTCCTTCATTCCATTTCAGCCTGCACTCACTGACCTCACTCTCCGCGATCCAAAAGTCAGGAAAGAACATCTCAAGCTCGAATAAAGTCACCATGCTTTTGGCTGTCTTGGAAGCCGAAGGTCCCGATACGATTCGTACGAAGAAAGGGCCTAAAGCCGGCGAAGAGATATCACTTTTGAAAATGATTTTGGGCGATGAGCAAGGGAGCGTGTGTAAACTCACAGCATGGAGAGAGACTGCTGAAGCCTGGGGTGGCTCAGACGACAACACGACAGCAGTTAAACGAGGAGACGTCGTCTTAATAGAAAGTTCGTACTTATCCCTCTGACTTCATTTTAACCTCACGATGCCTTAGACGTTACAATCTCTTACGACCCCTCGACATCCCCAACACTCTCAGCTTCTCCTTTCCTCAAGTCTCAACTGCAGATATGCTACCGCACAATGCCATACACGCACGAAGACCTTCGCCTACGTCCTGATTTACGGCTGGGCGGAAGTGATGCATCCGTTAGGAAAGTTGCTGCTGTGGTTCACTGGTTCGAGAAGATGGCCGGGCTTGCTGTTTAGCATGCACTCGTGTCCTCACAAAAAACCTCACACCTATTTTCGTGGAATTTGCGCAGCAGCGCGTGTATTGCACGCTGATACTCGCCCAGCTCGAATCACTGAATACGGCCTTCTTTCTTGATATACCTGAAACGCTCAAATTCCTTTATTCGAGCGCGGAAGAATGCTCGGAGTAATGTCCGACGGCTTGAAATCATCCTGCGGAGATGTTACTGCTTCCATGCAATGCTCATAATGATCTGCGAACCCAGTGCGAACCTGGCGTTCAAGCTAAGGCAAGCCCTGGGCGAACCGTGTTTTAGGCGCTTACAGCTCACGAGCCGGCATGGCACCAGAAAGGCATCAGAAATGAACTGTTTCCCAGTTTTACCGTATGACCTGTTCGTTTTCGATACAAATTCAAATGCAATTTGTGACTCATGACAATGGATTACTGAAAACAATGCATAGACCGCACCAACGCGCTTAGCTACTACCTTTCACCAAAGAGGTAACCTCCCAATCCTCTTGCATCCCTTCCTCAAACGGGGTAGGAACATAAGACGAATTCCCACAGTGCCATTTCCACTCATCAGCGTCCTTTCGCGCCGCTATTTTCTTCCCCACTGCAAACTGCATCGCCATCCTATACATCCTCCACCGATTCCGTACATGTGGGTCATCTTTGCGCAAGAACATCAATAAATAAGCGCGCCAATCGCGCGTTGCAGGTTGGTAGTGAAAAGACCTGTCAGAGTCAAAGGCTGGACGTAACTCCGATAGAGGAATAGAAGGGTTGACTTGGGCCCACGAATGTCCGTCCAGGGGAGTGCAAGGGAGCATCCAGGCATGCTGCCATGCAAGAGACAGAAATAAATCTTGTCTCGAGGTTAAAATATGGTTTCTGATCGGTTTGTTTACGGCCAGCAAGCCGAGGAATACTCGAGAGGTGGCAGCAAGGGAGGGGGAAGTACTCGATTTAGATATCTCTTCAGAACTTGTCAATTTCGGTAGCGACTCAATAAGAAGGGCAGATAGAAGGATGTCAAGGAGCTCTGGGATGTTGAAGACTCTTGGTGCAGCCGAACTAGGGGAAGAAGATGCAGCTGTTTGAATGGCCCGCTCTTCACCAGTGGAGGTCATGAGATCTGTTAAATTTGGTACAACAGGGAAAACACTGGGGCGCGCGAGTAGCCAGTTGCACTCCTCCATCGTCTCAGGGTCATACCAACTCGAACACCTCGCTTCCGCACCTTCCTCTGATGATGCCTGCCTCTCGAGGGCATACCTGAAAAACTGCCCTGCGCGCTCTTCCATGTGAAAGTAGGAGATGCAATACATCAATCCATTTCCAGATTCACCAAAGCGGAGATAATCAGAGTCTTCAGCATAGAGGCTTTCATAGAGCAATCGAGGGTTGGAATTGGTGAACCGACAGAAAAGTGAAAGACATCCACGATGAAAGCGGGACGTTCGACCGACCTCATCTGTGATCTCTTCGTCGTCGATATAGATTCCGCCATACGAATCTTCTGTGCTAAAAACGAGTGCCAGTCAGTTGATCGTGCATGGAGACAGGAAGAAAAACCTATAATTACCATGCCGGAGATACATAACTCGGCTGCCATAGAGGCCCAATGCAGACCCAGTCTTTCCAGTATGCTCCGTCCTCTGGAGTAATGCGAATAATTTCGTGCTTGTCTTTTGTAGGAACAGGATAACCTGGGGAATTGTACCATTCTCCATCTCCAGGAGGATAAACAGTACTATCGCCTTTGAGGTAATCGTGCCACGACTCGTATGCGTCATCTAAAGGACCGGAACTAGGATTTTGGAGAGAAGTATGGATCAAGACTCTTGGGGAGCAAAGACAAAATTAACCAGCGCACCAGAAAGCACAATAGGTTGAAAATACGCCCATTTTTGTCCTAAATGCTAAGCTTGTCCAACGACTTGTATCTCTGATGAAGCCGATGGAATAGGGTGTTCTTAACCAAGGTCGTGCGGTAATTGCCGCTTCATGAATAGCTTGATGAATTCACAACAATTGTACAGCATCTGAGACTGTGGCGTCCAGCGACAAGGGTGATGATGGTCGCTCGAGAGTTTGAAGTCCAATCACTTAGGTAAGCAACTTCGCGTTTTCACTCAACTGACCCTATCAGTGCCAGGTTGGTATCTTCGTCTTTCAGAACTGGTGATGCTTATTTACTGTTCTCAAATAAAAGCTTTACAAAAGTGATATTTATCTTGACCGTTGCCTGACAGCCTTCATCATGATTTTGAGACGACCTCACCCGGAACGAACACTCGAAATACCAACTTGAATCGAAATAGCACAGTAGAGTGCTTCAGCTCCGGGAGCTCTTTTCCGGATGAGAACAGAACTCTTGCACGATCTTCTGCCCTCCTGAAGCTCCGATGTGTGTAACAGTTCTCTCCTGCCCATTCCGTCTGAACGAACATCACCCGCTAGGTGAGTCACGCAAGGAGCTTTGAACGCGCTCTATCACCCGTCGGTCGCTAACTTGTGCAACCGGAATAGATTCTCGGGAGCTCCTGAAGATCGAGATGTAATCGAGTTCTACCAAGCAACTGGACAAGTTTTGAAGCACCGTTGGACCCAGTTTCCGGGAGCTCTGACTGATGGTCTGCTGTGTTCATAGTCCCTCTGAATGCTTCCTTCGCGGGTTTCCAGCTCCCAGTATGGAGAGAGGCAGTACTCTTTTCCAGCGGGATGAGGGCGGAATGCTGCATAAACATCTAGGTAAGGTTGTCTCATCTCCTACCACCATCATGACAGAGTTCCTAATTTTACCAGCAGATGATGCATTCATCCCATATTCGTCCAACTGCAACTCATCTACGTACTGGTTCAACGTCTCTACGATCAATGTATCACATTGTGAGGCGGGAGGACAAGGTAAACAATACACTCACAGTTTGAACTTGTATCCTGATTGCATATGTGTGCAGTGACCTTTCCAACGCGAGGCTGCAGCCTGGAAGGTTACTAATTCATTTGTCCACCCTTGAGTTCGCTATAAATTCCAGTTGAGGCATGAATGTGAGTTCCCTCAGAGCGCTGGCGCCCCCTGGTAATCCTTCTCACTCATCCAATCTTCAGGCTTCTTCTCCTGTTCAAGCTCCACATCTTACTTCTATCACCTATCTAATCTAACGACATTAACGAGACCCCCACCATGTTACTCTCGACATCTGTTCTCTGCGCAGTTCTAGCTACACAGCAGCTTTTCGCATCTCTTGCTGATGCCGCTCCTGTATCTACCAACGGTACTACAACCATCGTTGCTCGTGCAGGGAAAAAGTGCAAGGATGGAGGAACATCTCCGTGTGCTTGCAATGACGAGTACGGCCTACGGAAAAGCACTCTTTCGTGCCCGGGAACGACATTCGAGTTTCAGAATCCGAGCGACCCTACAGATGGGAAATTGAAGAAAGTAGCTGTGCGTCGATTGCTTTCCTTGTTTGTTTTTTTTCTACTCGGGATTGAGTCTGATATACATATACCTGCAGGCTAAAGCGTCCGACTCTCAATGTGGTATGTGTCGAGCATGGTTTCCTCTTCATCTCAAGACTCTTCTGTTTTATTAACATTTAATTGTTCAGACCAGTAAGTATCGCTATTCCCGGTATTGTGTCCTGCAAGACCAACATTCTTGCTGCCTTTTAGCATCGTAGAGCTTCAATTCATAGCACGAGAACTCAAAAGTGGCACCTGCCAACAGTTCCAAGCGAATACAGCTCATTTCACTCAATTCTTCAACTTCATTAACAGCGGTGATAATCTGGTGTATATTCCTGACACGGTCAACAATGCCAAAGGAAAGTACTTTGGCACCAAGACACCGACGATGGCTAAAACAACTAGCAAAGCTTTGGTGTGTCACTCTTTGGATCAAGACATAAGTGACGTATATTAACTGCACTCCGTAACGGATTGACTAGAATGGGGTTGCTGAACTCCTTGAAGACATCGACGCGAGTCAAAACTACCCAGGAATCGGAATTGCAAAGACCATTAGTGACGAACTGGAAAAGATCGTAGGCACCGGAAATGGTTTCTCATCCGGATTCGACACTCGTTACAAGAGCAAATTGCAGAGCGTAATCACAAGGTATGTAGTCACTCCGCTTCATGGTTCACACTGCTGATGTACGAACACACGCTCATATTCTAATCAGCGCGAAGAAGGCTGCTCTCAAACAACCTCCCTATGTAGCGCCCGGTACACCTGCTGGCACACTGTTCCACCACTGCGATGGAAAACGCGAGCTAGGCCGCTGGTCTCCAGTTCGGCGCTTTTTCGACGGTCTCATTGGGCGCTCAACAACCAAATCCACTTCTTCGTCAAGCAGCACAGCCTCAGCCTGCCCCGTTTGTTATCTTTTTTGTATACATCGATAGTAGTGAGGCTGACATTAGATAAACATCTCAGATATCAAGCGCTACCAAGTCCGCCTCTCATTCTGCTACGAAGCCAACGAAGCCAACGAAGCCAACGAAGCCAACCCCGACTCCAAAGCCAACGAAGGCTACCCCAACTCCAAAGCCAACGAAGGCAACCCCGACTCCAAAGCCAACAAAGGCGACCCCAACTCCAAAGCCAACAAAGGCGACCTCAACTCCAAAGCCAACAAAGACCAAGACTAGCCCGAAGTCAAGTCCAAAGAAACCGACGAAGGGAAAGGTATGTACTTTCTTCAATGGTAGCTGGGTTGAGCTTCCTTTTGAACTTGCTCCTCTAGTTTCATCTGTAGTTGTTCTCTGATCATTCAATACTGAGTGTGTACGGCGGGAACCATGCGTTGAACATAATGTATTTTGTATTTAACATTTAATAAGTTTACCTGCCAGCGTACCCTGAGAGAACACGATACAATTTACCCGGAGGTGAAGTATCCGGCTCTTGTGGTAACCGGTTACCGGATGAACAACCTCCCACGCATTCGCCGTACGGGTTACACACTTCCCCTGCTTCACCTATTGGTCCAACGCACAAACTGTACATAGCGGTTTTCGTCTTCCATGTACAATCCACAGAACGGGATAACATATTTTAGAGGGGAAAAAACCCCTCGGCTGCAGAAAACAACGGTACGTCCTTCGTTATTCTGAGATATCTTCCAGTAGCAGAGATTGTTACGCAACGAAATTCGTTCTACTGAGGATCCGGGTTGAAAAAATAAGCAGAGAGAAACTCTCAAGACCTCCATATCAAGATAGATATCAAATACCCGCTCAGCTGTCTCAATCTTGAATCTTGATTCAGCACACGACGTTCAATACCACCTGCCACTGGCCCGCTTCGAATCTTCTCCTCGGCGTAGCAATGCTACGTAGCTACGTATACGTATTACCTTCTCGCAAATGGTTCTTGCGATTATGTTGATGGTCAATATGGCTTGTCAACATTTGGGGGTGATGGTGAAGTGAAGTACGAAGATTCTGTCGGGAGTGGAGGGTTGGGGGGGGGAGAGGGTTCTCTTACGAGCAGATGTCCCGCATGCGCCTCATCAGCATCTCGATTCTCACCGCAATCCCCTCGTACGGGATAAAGTAGCTCTAATTGACTGCGGTGTTCGTCGTCTAACGACAGAATTGTCATTTTGTTATACTTATCCATAGCTGACTAGCTATTTAGCGTCCTCCAGTTCAACCGGGATGTACGTGTTGAGACTAGCACCCCAAGCTTCGGTTCACCTCACTACGACGTTTCAACGTTCAACGTTGTCAACCCTCATTCCATCTCCCGTTTCTCTCGCTCCGCCGTGTCCAATCACCGAAACGGTAGTGTACTTATTGCAAGGGAAGTTGTGTCAGGCCATAACCTGGTGCCTCATCAGTCTATTCTAATCTCTATTGGATTCGATTCGTCGGACAGATTTGTTGGTCAATCTGACTCATCATACATCATGCATCAACCACTCGACTTCCCCCTCACTCTCATGCCCCATTGAATCTGGCGTCCGGAACAACGACTGCACCGTCATTGCGCAGTCCTCTCTCAGACTCCCTCTTCTCAAGCAAAACGGCGATAAGGGGCGATAAGGTACTTTTCCTCAAAAGGGGATGATGATCCTCGGGACAGAAGTACGTACGGGAGTTATAACATACAAATCTACTTGTTCTTGTCTTTGCCAATCTCTCATGACTTTTGACGCTGAACTTCATCGCTGAACCGTCACAGGCCGCCACTCACATCATTATCATATCGTATCACATCAATATCATACGATCCTTCCGACGTGGAGCTCGCCGCCGCAACTAGTACTAACATAGTACATGGGGAGGGGTTCATCCATCGGCTTCGAGCGGGAGCTCGGAATTGGAAATATCTCCCTCGAGCTCCGACAAGATAGAAATTACGCAGTAATTCCGGTGTAAATGGGCACTTTAGGTTTCTCTCCTGGAAGCCGCGAAACTCAAGACTGGAGTCCTTTTTTCGTTTCGCTTCGCGTGAACTCGGACTCGAGAATAGATACAATCTCTGGCTTTGCCATGAAGAAGTTTCGAAGGGTAAGGGAAGGTGACGTACTGAAGGGTTTGCAAGACTTTGATGGGGGTGTTCGTTCGTTCAACTTGAATGGTTCGATCATATGTATGCATGGCACGAGTTGTGTTCAAGTTGTTTCCCCACTGCCTGGGAGCCACCGACTTCCCCAGGCTAGAATGACCTTTGCTTCGGTTGTTCACTGATGTAATGCGAACCCCCCAATTTCGTACGGTGTTTTGAGGGTTTTTCGTACTTCTGGTCTAGCAGCGTCTTTACTCAAGTATTTACTAGTACATGCTTCCACTGGCGCGGTACTCACACGTGAGCTTATCAGTAGGTATGGTATCCGTAATCTGCGTTGAAACTGCTACCCTCTAAGAAGAGCCGGGGTGGAAGGAAGGCAAGAAGGCAGGAATGGGAACTGGAGGGTGATCTTGTTCGCCCGACAAAGGACGGTTCAAGTGACTAATGTGTTGTGCATCTTGTATCTGAACCAAGCTCAGTCCGACGAGCTTAGGCTCGTTGATTCACGGACATTACGTCGGTCAAACGCACTGTAGCGGGCATGCATAGACTATAAGTAAGAGTATATTTTGAACCGGTAATAGTGTAGGTTGCTTACAGATCCGTCGGAACTCCGTCTAATACGGCCTTTCTCAGCTCTGTTCAGTGGCCAAGTACTTAGTAACTACACTCGCTACGCTCACAACTGAACTTGGTCCCGAGACTTTCGGGAAGATATACACACCGGAAAAGTTTCATGACTCGCTCAAAACCGATGTACAGCTCGGATTCAAATTTCCGACTGTATACACTAAAAGTTTTGGGGGACACTCGTTCTGTGTTTGATTGCTACTATGTGATGAATAGTCATAAGTTATTGAATGAATCCATAGATAACATGAATATACTTAAGTATAGCTCGTGATTGATCATATTATATCCTTCTGCTCGCACCTTCTTCAATCACCTGTTGCAACTTAATTTGAAATACACGTATAACCTTTTCATCTGTCCCAGATTTCATTTATCTAATAGACTCGAAATATACATCGTGTGTCAAGTGTCACTGAAGATTGTGGGTTATCGCCACTGGTTGATGGTACGGTACCCTGCAGACCCTGCTTTCTCTTTCAATCACTATTGTGGCTTTGCTGTGCACTGAGACGACGTACTACTTGCTACCCTGGGTGTGATGGCGTAGCATGGAATATAATACGGAAGCCGCGCGCTGGGACATGCAGCTGTGTTTATAATACTTACGCAGCATGCACCGGTAAGTAGCTCAGTGATTCCTCCTCGCTAAACGGGACCATTCTTTCTGCGTTCTTACAATGATATCCGCCTACACCGAGTCCACCCTCGTTGTTCAGTCGCGGAACCATGCACCATGCACGCGCGTTGCCTGTCAGTGTATTCACTGAACCAACCCGAAATTGAATAACGAACACGAACACGAACAAGAACACGAACATATGCACCCCGCAATGCCACGAATACAAAGGTGACTCAATCACTTTTGTATTTCATGGAATATGCCCACACTGTCGGAGTCAGTGTCACCGTCGTAAAGAGCCAATTGAAAACATTACTTTACATAGACTGCCACATCACCCGGGCCAAGCACTTCCAGCACTTCCCTTCCTATTCACATTTCTTCCGAGTTGAATTCGTGCACTACTTTACTGCGAACCCTCCTGTATATACTTACCGAACATGTATACACTAGGGCTGGGACTGTCTGTGACTAGACTTGAGATTCCGAGTAATGTAAGCTTCTTCTATGAACATATGATAGAATTCCATACACCATCTGACAATGACATACATACACCCTTCTCCTTCTCCTTCTCCTTCCTCTCGCAACCACTGTCTCGAACGACATGCAATCACATCTTGAAGCGATTTTCGCTAGTGGTTTCTTCTCTTTCTAGTATTCCTGACGACAAACATCCCATCGCGCGAGCGAGTGCGCTATTTATGGTTTGAGTCAAAAAGAATTAGCACCCGTAATTACCTTCCGCTTGGCGTAAACCAGTCATATGTCTAGGCCTCATCTAACCTACTTACACACACTGGCACTTACACCCTGGGCCTTTATATATCGGAGATTCGAAGCTATCCAAATATCACGAGTCTAGACGAATTTAGTACTTACTGAGGACCCTCGCTAGTAAACTTATGGCATAGCTTCAAAAAAAAAAAAAGAGTTCTAGCAACCGGATGGATTAAGTTGAGGTGTTGAGCCCAAGAGAATGTCGTCAGTTGAGCCTCGTCGTGTTTGAATTTTTACGTAAAACGTCTTCGTCTCCACCGGGCCGAACACTAACCTTCCATGACAGGTCAATATGACGCACACGACGTCATCCTGATTCTATGGGCGGGGAAGCGCAGCCAAGCGCAAGCGAACGTTTGACAACGAGCCAACGAGCCGCTCATCGTCTCCAGGAACATAAAGATATGACAAAATATACATTGCAATTATTCTGAATATGAAGTTACAGGTACCGGAGAAAAATAAAGCAGAGCATATGTATGTAGCAACAAGTCGCAGACGAATTCATTCTAGATGCTATAAAAGAAAAGAAATATGCCAGTGGATACACGACGCCCAAAGATAAACGTTAAACCCTTAATGAAACATCGCATGCGAGAAGGACGCAGCCTTCACTCCGAAATGAAAGAGAATTAAAAAAAACAAATAGGTGAATAGAAAAATAAGTAGAGCAGGTGGAACCCATAGAGGATGGACGCAGATGAGTTTGATGGCATGGGCAGCTACATGCGGTCAAGTCCTAACAAGATCCTCCCGGAAAAAAAAGAAACCACAAGAATAAACAAACTGCCAACCTTTTCCTTCGCGGGACGCGCTGATAGCTGTGCAGCACGAGCACAGGATTTCCGATGAACCGGAATCCTTGGAGTGTACTGACGAAAGAACAAAGTGGCCATGGGTAGTATGAGGGGGGGAAGGTATGCGTGGATATTGGAGAGTTGGGTGTGCGTGGATGTTGGAGAGATGGGTGTGCGTGGAAGGTGTTTCGGTATCTCATAGGTATATCATGGTATTGTTGGTCTGCGAGTGGTGAAGCGAATGCATAGGCTGCGCAACCAATGATCTCATCCTGAGCGCAATCTAGTCAAGCAGACGGGATGGGGCGACGCATAGACGCCGACTGCAGTGTCTATCTTCGAGCAAGGTATCTCCAGTACAATCTATTTGGAGGATCAGTTCCGGGTTTCGAGTCATCTGGAATGCCAACGGTGAACAAAAAAAGACGAAAAGAAAGAGAAGGAAACTCACGGTCTAGGATACACTCAAAGATAACAACACATCGTCCATCCCATACACTACATTGGCTGTACAGAGGCCAATGCAGGTTGACATCCCAAATTCTAGTAGCATCGCCAATCTGAGCCATAGGAGGTCGACAAGTTCGACGAGACTGAGCGCTAGAGAGCCGCGAGTCGAGAGTTAGGACTCCGGGAGCAGACAAGCAGATTTTGAAAAGATTCCTACAGGGGGTGACTTGAAAGACATGGGCTCGTCTTTATACTTGGAGCCTTGAGTGGATACGGCGAGTCAAGCCGGCGAGCGAAGTGACCGCACCGCCTCAGTTGGATATGACATAATCCGATTTTATCGACTCGGATCGGTTCACGAGCTGAAACTCGAGTGTCATCTCACTCGTGTCATCGTTCTCATCTTTCAAATTTGATCCAAACGGCCAGCAAAAAACTATATAGATTCTTGTTCGCATCCATCCTTTGGCACGGAAGGAGTCACAGCTTCCATGTTTGCCTCATGGCTTGGAAGGTATCTTCAATGAATGAAACGATGCATACAATGACTTCGGAACTCATACTGCTATTAAAAGAAATACGTCCGAGTAAATCCATTTTTGTATTCGAAAAACGTTGCGCTTCAAAGATCCTTTCATTCGTCAAAAGAAACGACCTGCTTATTCCGGAGATATTTGGGAGGCATGGCACTGAAACCGGAAATATTGTCCCGAAACAATGGTAACCGGAGGGAAAAGCACTCGTCGCTGACGATGTTCGCGGTCGTGCTGCCTGATGCCCCCGCTCCTAGCTGGACCTAGGCCACGCTGAGTCACTTTCCAGGATGTCGATGAACCCTGACCATGGTCAGCTGGCAGTAGAGTTGATCGATTTCACACTCGGTGCCGCCTCAGCTTGCAACCTCGCTCTTTCATGAAGCTTCTCTTCATTCGTCTTGTGAACAATGGGGACTGTTCGCGAGCAGGCGTATGTACGTACACAAGCTCAAGATTGACGATATCCGCTACGTCACCGACGTCCATACGGAAGCAATTCAAAAGGTGAAAAGGACGCTACACACACTTGTGAGCAAAAACTTTCGTCATTGAAATATCATCCAAATTATCACTCAGTCCTTGTGATCAGATTATACTCATGCCTCTCGGGAAGGAGATCATACGCGATTGGGAAGTAGAGAACCTCTTCACCCTCGCACCCAGAAATTGATGACGCACCTTATGATGGATCTTCATTAATCATTATCGACGGTATGATAATATGGATATGGATGGATATTCGAATTCGAGTCGGCTGCCTTCGTTTTCACACTTCCCATGAAGCCCGGCGTGGCATGTCTGCTTTATTTCTTCGGCGTAC
The DNA here is from genome assembly GCA_000296255.1 of Omphalotus olearius VT 653.13. Taxonomy (NCBI): domain Eukaryota; kingdom Fungi; phylum Basidiomycota; class Agaricomycetes; order Agaricales; family Omphalotaceae; genus Omphalotus; species Omphalotus olearius. Next base: position 16,811 of record JH814865.1, read on the forward strand.
ACAGATGGTATCAGATTAAAAGTAGATACAGTACCCCACAGAGGCAGTGGGGCAACGACAACAAAGGCAAAAATAATCACGAAAACGAGGCTGAGCACGGCTGAGCCAGAGAACACGACCCCGCGGATGTGATCTACGCATTTGATGATTTAAACTCAGGATCATGGAGAGTGCCTGGGCATCAGATAGGGACAAAGCTGGAGTTGAACTTGAAAAGTGCTCCACCCGGTCTGAAAGCACGAATGCATTTGAAACAAAAGTTGATAGAAGATTTTGAACCGTACGTACATGAATGAGAAAACCTTGTCCAATATTAGATCCGGGACCTTTGAGTACAGTCATACAGCGACACTTCAAACGAGAGAGCTGGACCGGATCCTGCATCTTCCAGGTTCCTGCATTAACGAGTAAAGCCGATAGAGGCCGCGGCAAGCGTCGGCAAAAAAATCAAGACCCGAAATGCTTAAGTAAGGGCCAGCGCTAGGCCGACGTCGGCAGGCATAAGCCCTTATAAGCCTAGCTTCGGCAAGTCGACGGCTTGAACGGACTGAAATCCCTGGCAACCATCGATTGTGCCATTGCTCGGTTGCTCGGCGTATTGAACAATGAAAACGGTTCGCGGCGTGAACTAGCGTGAACTGCGAAAAATAATCTCGCTAAAGCGCGTTTATGAATGACTGAGAAAAAGACAAAGAGATGTCTGTCACAATTCAAAGTGATGAGTTTAATTAAATGCTCGCCTCTTTCAACATTCATATTGATAGCACAATGGGATGGTGTGAAGGCGGTTACAAGGGTGTCGCTAGACCTCCTGTTGTACATGCAATGCACATCGGGATGAGTGTCAGGGTTGGTTGGAAGAAACTAGACCAAACAATGACTGCGGCATCATGATTACGTCATAGTGAATGTCACCGTGTATGTCACAGCTGCAGTCTGCGCCCATCTCACTCTCGACGTATTTAGATGTCGTCCTCGAGGGATCGCGTTGAAGACACTTACGAGCGACAAAATGATCAGCGGCTGGACGAGCTACACTCAAAGATTCGTTCTCTTCGTGGCGTACGTAGTCTCTTCCTTCATCCTGCCGAAGTCGTGTACTAAACTATTTACTATTACCAGGTAACAAACGATATTAACGATGATGTTGAGCGTCAGAATCTGATGCTAGACGATACTGTGAGCCACTACTACCTATAAAACACGCATTGAACTCAGTTTTGTCACCCCAGGGCAATACTTTCTCTTCTTTTGGTGCATCCTTAGCTCAAACGTCTCGGCGGGCCGGACAAGCATTTGGTATAGGCCAGGGCGGTCTGAAGAGCTGGCGTGTGGCGATGTACGTCGTTGGGTTGTTCCTTGCGATATGGCTTTCGTCAAAGATATTCCGGTGGTGGGGGTCTGGAAGTGGGAGTGGGAGTGTTTGAGTTATCGGGTTTGGATGTATATTGTGTATCTCTAGTGAGTTTGCTTCGTGTCCTTGTTTTTGGTATGTGCTAAGCTAATGGGTTGTAGTGTATATATCGTTTAATGTTATATTTCGGACGGACAATGTTTCGGTGCGACGTCACAAGCTAGTCCCAAGACTCCTGCCTCGGCATGGTCATGCGCACTTGATCATGAGCTTGGAGCTGTTCCTGGTGCGCTCGGTCGTTATTCCGGTACCACATCAACGGGTACCGCGGAGGATCACCGACCTTCAATTCCCATGCTCGCCAGTTCTTCACAAGTGGCTCTTAAGATTCATTCTGTCCAAGAACTATGTTCTCTCCTTTGAGTGCACGATTGACCGGCAAAGGTAGAGCGCCGTGATGTGATTGTGCCCTGTCTGACTGTTCAGGTAAAGGTCTATCTTCCGTCTGATGGAAATTCAGCTCAGCATCGCATCCAAGTAGACGGGACACTATATGCTGTACTTTTATAACAACGCTCGAGATTTGTGGGCTTTTGTAAGATGTTGGTATAAATGGTTCGGCGCAGCAGCTCTCAGCCCTCGGAAGATAAGAAACATCATGATTTCTTTATTTTCTGCATCAACCTGGGTCGTTTTTGTTTTACTCTTTAGGAGATCTTTAGCGCTTGTCACCTTGGACAATACGTTGGAACGTAAACAAGAGTTGTTCTTTTCGTCTCCCAGCTTCCCTGTGCTCGGAGCGTCAGACGATGAAAGTAAATTTGGGACAATCGTTTGTTTTGAATTTTTCTAGCTTTGACTCGTGTGTGGGGCACCAATTTTTCTTTTTTTTTGCTTTGTCCGCAGGCTTTCCAAACTCTTTTAGAAAACGTGAGAAATGTCGTTCCTATTAATCCTGTACGTATTTTTATTTCTTTCCATTCACGACAGTAATCTGATCGTATTTTAGTTCGTAAACACGTCACTAGGCATCAACTGCTTGAAGTCCCTCTCAGACCTGCCAGACCATTTAACCACTTCAATATCTATAGTCACGCAGCCGGCCGTTTGTTCATTTCTTACCGCTCATAATCATTCCGTCGTCGTTAATCGACATGTCACTAGGTCACACTTGAAATCCTTCGTCAAGCTCGAGAACTTGGTATACGTGCGGCGTGGATACAGCCTGGTGCTGAAGACGATGACGTGTTGAATTATTTGGAGGATAATTCGGGGTTGAAGAGGAGGACCATACATTCAACGGTTCCATTGCGTTCCGACCTCAGGTCCGTTCTTGAATCTCGGGGTTCCTCGATCTCTGCACCGTGTGGTAATGACTCAGTACATCCTGATGTTATATCGACTGTTTTGAGGTTTCGGGTTTGACTTGGAGACATAGAGATGTTGGGTGTTTTGTGGGGAGTCTTCAGCTTTGTATCTGTCTTGCCTCTCTGTATAACGTATTGAAGTTCAGGCCTCAGGATTTAATTTAGGTGTTCAGTCTGACGAACGTTCACCAAATGTACGAGTCTGGACCTTAGATCCTATCGATGTTTAATCTGATGATTATTCCGCTTTGCCAAGGTTAAAGCTGGTATGTTATCGCCCATCAGCAACAGGATACGCGCGTTCCTGATAAATCCTTTCGTATTTCTGTCTTGTCTTTTTGACTTTTGAGCGCTGAGCTCTCGATCATCCGCTGGGATTTATTGGTTCAAACCAGCAACAAATCGCTTTTGCAAATTCGAAAGTGGTTCGTTTTGTCGGCCGCAGCTATAGGAGACTGTCTTTAGTTGCCTCTTTCTCCGGAAATTTTTTTGACATATATCAAAACGTTAAAAGTGTACTTTCTGAAACATCCTTGTTGACACGATGATAGCACTAAACTCGGACTAAAGTTTAATGTCACCTTGTAACAGGAGGTCTACGTCGCTCCAGACTCCGAAGTTCCTCGAATATTTGTCGACCTGCCAAAAACCTGTCAACGTCTGTTTCCTGAGAGCCCCCTCCAGTCCCCCTCCCCATATTTTTGCTCGGCGTGAAATAAAGAGCTGCTCGAGATGGGTACAAGGCTATGTAGGCTACAAGTTCCGCTTCAATATGCTTTTGCTTGGACTGATAGGTTATTGTCCATATTCTGTCTGCCAGTGCTGATAGGAGATATGGCGACGGAAGGCGCGCGGCGGGCGTCGATTAGACTCATACCCAGCCCGCGGCCCGGAGAACACAGTTGATCGAAGTGCCGGGCTAACACGGCACTTTGATCGACTGTCCGTCGTCGTCAGATGTACCCGGGCGGCACCGCGGGGACTGGGTTTGAGAGGGTTTGAGTCTATGTAGCGCGCGGCGGGCGTCAGTATCTTTCCTTTGCCAAGATGAACTTGAAGCCGCAGAACATCTCTAAAGTATATTCGAATTGTTAGGTTTAGCGACTTCTGCCTGACTTCCACCTCGAAGCACAGTGGGGTCCATAGAGTCAGGAAGGGGCCTGGTAATACAATCTGACCATACATACCTTTTTACTTTGAAATTTTTTTATCGCATGAACATTGAATTACTTGAAGGAACATTGTAGAACATATCTCGCATACTTATCACGGATCTCATTTTATCCAAGTTCGTTCACCTTGAGAGCCGAGATGAGACGAAGAAAAGAGAATCTGGGTCTAATTGGACCTCGGTGTCCGGATGATCGGTGGCGCTGAGTAGCTGATTTCCGCTGGTTTCGTAGCTGGTCCCTGCACAACTGCACATAAGTACATACTTAAGTTTTTAAGCGTAGCGAGCGGTGCCGACAGTTTCAGTCTTCAAAATCTCATAAAAATCTGAGCTTCAAGTAATTTTCCTTGCCGAATGATACTATGTATTGCTGTCATATACCAGGCCCTAGACAATAAAGACCTTCCGATCCTGACTTCCTCACACTCGCTAAGTAGATTTTGGCGCACTGGAGAGATTTGAGGAGACTGAGGTAGAGCTGATTTACGTAAGCAGCCTAGTCAGACACGCTACCGCACGTTTTTCTTTTTTAAACTGCTGCCACGACGTCCGACATAGCCGTTTGGCTCTGCAGCTCAGAGCTGTAGACATAATGTCAATCTTTTCACGAAAAATTGAAGGTGATCTCGGGGTGATGTCGTCTACAGGGTGTTCACTCACGCATTCAATTGACCTCCTAGGGTTCCTACATATGTACCTCGCGAAATGACAAATGAATTCACGATTGCACACAAGGGACCCTTTAAAGTTCAATATGCGAGAGAACTGTGAGATTCGGAGCACTCACCGCGTTGATGTAGTCCCGTCGTTGGTAATAAGGCAATGAAGACCCTCCTCATCGGATGTCACATTTGAACGCTAAACAGAATTCCTTAGCACAGCCGAGGATTTTATTGATTGTTGATCATCTTGTGCTGATATGAACGAATTGGAGCGGGTGTTACTCTAGGTTCCTGAGAAAGACTCACATAGATTTCGAGTGGTTGGCCTTCTCATGGCATACAGTTGACAATCGACGTGTATGGTATGTGAATGTCTTGATTGTAACACGGTAAGAACAGTTTGTTTCAATTGGTTAGTCACTTGGAAATTTTGATACATGACTTACGCAGACCATGTGCTGATTTGTTGCTCCAAAGCCGTCGTCTATCCAAGAGTGCTAAAGCGGCGGTGATTCGAGTGTCAATTGGAACGTTCCTCTTGACTGGTTCTCTGAGCCTGGCCTCCTGTTTAGAGATGCTCTTGGTCGTTCGCGTCTCTTGACGTTCAACGTTCAATTTGTATCAGTGTCAAGCATTTTCCCTTATGACTGGACTCTCCGCTATTTGCCTCGCCCCGCTGGTGTATAATCAGCCCCTCGCTGTTGCCCCAACCATTGATGGTTTGATCTTCTCCGTTCCTGACGTGCCGCCGGTCGAAGCTGATGCACCTCAGATCTTCCTGCATCTGTTCCCGTACAGTAACAAACAGCTGCGGAATCAGATCATTCTCCTTCACTGCTTCGCTGTAGCCTGCTGCCAGTGGAACCCGTAAATTGTCGCTCTCTACAATCTGATGAGAGTTGGAGCTGACGCAAGAGTGAATGCATCTGTAGTCGAGTGAGAAAGCATGTGATCAACCTCTCTTTGAAATCCTTATCCCCGACCCCGAACCGCGGTAGTCATCTCGAGGTCTGTTCCCACTGTTGGCTGGCCCTTCCGCGACATTGATTCTTCTTTCTGACTTCCTTTTCAGTACATCGTGTAAAGGATGGACTGTCCAGGTGTTGCCTCTGACATGTTTCCATGTCATGTACAAGTAAAGGCACAAGGATATTCTTCTACAAGTTTATGCGCAGTGAGGCCCCCTAAAAGCAATGGGGTAATACGGTGCGAGTTCTCCTCCGCTTTTTTGTATTCCGCATCTCTTACAAAAGACAGTGCAAGATACAGATCTTGTACGCAATCATATCACAATATAATGTTTGACATCGTTTACAAAACCCGTTCCAGCCGCAAAGAGCCGCAGAGTTCGTCCCTTCATATTCAGCTTCTGCCATCAATTTCTCTTCTATGGCGACAATCAAGCATATCGTTTTCGTTAGCCACAAGTATTTGTTGCGTGCCGACCTAACAGAAGGAGAAACGAGTTAAATAAGCAGCCCTTCCTCTCGTGGGGCTTTTCTCTGGTATTTCCTGTCGACTCGCTTCCCTGTCTCCTCTTAGTCACTTTTGCGAGATGACCAGCCCAATTGCTCTATGTGAGTACACGTCCCGCACCGTCGATCGCGTTCCTTGGCTATGGCTAACGCTAACGATTCATTATAGCTCATGGGCCTTCCTTGGTGAATATGTGTGCTTCTCTTGCAGAAAATACCACGGCTAATCATGGAGCTACGTTGGACGATATAGGTTGGCGTGTTCTTGTGCTGCATGGTGCGTGAAAATGCTGGCTTGCTTGTTTATTGATTCCCTTGACAATCGTATCTTTATAGCTCTACGGCTGCACTATCATTCAGGTAGTGTATTCTTCCAGATTGTCGAAGAGCATCGCCGGTTAAATCCAAGCAGACCTACTACTACTGGACGCGTTATCGAAAGTGTGTCGAGAGCGTCTTCATCTTCACTCAAATATTCATGTTTAATATGTTATAGTGATCCGACTTGGACACGATTAATGGTATGGCTCTCTGAGTGGGATTGTGATCTGATGACAATTACCTGTATACCGTGCAGGTCGCGTTCCTACTCCTCATGGACACTCTTGGGTAAGGACTTGAAACGCTACCAATATATCATCCATGAGCTGACGAATTTACGCAGCACCATTTTCTCCATTTACTGGATTGTAAGTGTTTGTTCACTGCTACATGGAGAATAGAATATTGAAACCCAATCTGCGTGTGCATAGTATGATCTTCTGGTAAATAATTTTGGTGCGTTGCAGGAAGATAGTGCTATTTTCTTGCTCCATAGCTGATCAATATTTTTTTCAGCTGACCTACCGGCCTTCAATATCGTGACATGGAGTGAGTTCCCCTTTCCACCCCAATTCAGCCATCGACGTTGACTTGCGTTGGTGTGCTCCACAAGAACTTGTCATGGGTGAGTATCTCCGGCTATCCTGTCCGATCCAACCTAATCTGAAGAGCATTTAGATCCTGTATTCGTCGTCAGTATATATCCCCAATTCCTATCGGAAGATAAGAGCTGATTCCGTTAAAGTGTATCATAGCTACAACTTGTCAGCTATACTACGCTCGACGAGTCAAGGTCATTACGGAGAAGGTGAGTATCGCGGCGAATGGATTCTCTGAAAGAAAACTAATAGATAATCTCATCGCAGTTGTGGTTAGGTCTCTTGGTGGCCGGCTTCTCGCTTACTTGTGGATGTGAGGACATGCAAATTCTTCTGCTAAACAATTGGCTCAAATGAAAGCAGTATGCACACTTGGAACGGCAATTGGCCTAAGTACGTGCCAAACCGCCCTCCCTGGTTGTTTATTATTTCCTCTGATGAAGTTTACCATAGCAATCGTCACTCGCATGGACCAGTTCCATCGGCTGGACCCGATCGTATATCCTTGGCTCGTGTCAAGTGCATTCGTAGATATACTCACAACGGTTATTCTGACTGTTTCTGTGCGTATATATGCGCTTCTTTTGTTTTCCGTGCCTAGGATTGCTGATCTTCTTGCTTCGCCACCCATCGTACATATCGTAATTAGCTGCGAATGAAGAACAGCCGTAGCGGATTTCGGCGCACAGAGCTGCTTATCAACAAGTTGATCCGAAGTACGTTTGATGAATTCTTTCAATTTATGTTTAAATCTGATGTCTGATTTTTCTGATCAGTCACAGTTGCCAACGGCATGCTTACAGCAATTGCTGCACTGCTGGAATTCATTCTGTTTACAGCGTCGGTACGTTACAAGGAGAAATGGAACCAACGGAAAGGGCTAGAGCTGATTCATCCGTGCTTCCACAGCCTAATACTGGCATACATATTCTGTTCAGTTTCTTAATTGTGTGTCTTTGTTCCTTGGCCACTTTCTATTGGGTCGCTCATGTCACATTTCTTACACAGCCAAAGAGTGCGATCGCTTGCTCGATTCATTTTGTTCGACTAGTCTGACGACAAAAATCCACAGTCTACGTCAATTCCGTGCTCTCAAGTTTGAACCAGCGGAAGACATCAAGCTCGGAAAGCCAGCCTTCTAACTCTTGGTCCGAGCCTCAAGCTCCTGCAACGACGATTCAATTAAGGTCCACACGACGCGTACGTTATTCGTTTCAGATCGCCGCCAGATGTGAGCATGCCACTAAATATGATCTTTTGTGCTTCCTAGGGTGATCCTGATGTGAGCATCCTTGCCTCTATTCTCCCTGAGAGACGAATCTTGACCGGTGACCCTTCATCTTTAGCCTATGGTGATCACCGTCAGCACTGAGCGTCACGCTATCACGGATATACCCAAGGATGGAAAGTCGGGCTGGGAGACGAATGCGGATTCCGTCTAAGGCCATCCTCAAACGGACGAGTGGTTATCTTATTGTTCGTTATATAATTCTGTGAATATTGTAAAAGCGTCGTTCATTAAGATTGGAATGCCGACGATCCTCCGCACACCGTAGCTATAGGTACATGTATAGTATAACAAGTATATACGTACCTACAGTAAATACTTCTTCATACTGGAAGGACAAGTTATGTGATTGGTATTTACGGCACGCAGCCCTCTTTTTCAGGTAAATCCTGCTCAACTGTAGGGGGGTAAGCCTAGTCATAACGCATAAACGATCCAATTGTAGGTACACGGAGCGGAACCTCATGTGTGTTTGTCACGTGATCATTTCGTACCTCGGCCAACAACGCCGGGCGCCCGGGAGTATTTCTTGTTCTGACCCTTCATCTTCATGTACCGAGCACCGGGCCAAGCTGGCGAGACCAAGGCATACTTATCTTGGTGCAATCTTCTACTAATCTTCTGTTTCTTTCATGTCTCTTATCCACCGCTTAGAGTGGCGCCGGATTCCGGAATAAAGAGATGTCAAGATACTACACGATGACTCACGACTTGAATCAAGGTAATTTTCAAGTACGTATAGTCGTATTGAAATGCGCAAACGTCGCTTTTTACCCCGTTCCAAAGGCTACGCAAGTGGTCGAGTCAAAGCTTTCACTTAGATTCATCTAAGTGATTAGAAGGAAGGTCGCCGTGTATCGAGCACGGCGCATCTCATGCAAGTGCGCGGGAGAGTATCGCCGCCGCTTTGCAAGATTACAAGGCTCCATCCGAATGCTTATGTCGGAAAGTAACAAGCTTCCGTACAAACCGTGGGCCCATGGTGACACTTGCTTCCAGCCAATACTGGAAGATCTAATTACCATATTGTCCCTTTCTTCTTCGTGTCCGTTCACGTGTGCAGATCCATTTGGCGTCGCCTCAGTGCTGCTTTGAACCTGTGTTGTTGCGTGGAGCTCCTCAGGTTCGATTTTCGACAAAGTCTAGGATAAATGGCCTGAATCTGCGAAGTTACGCGGTACCGCACCGTTTGACACAGTTCTTACCCTTGGACTCTTGACTAGTATAAGCTTTTCAAGAAAATGAAGCGCTTCCGTTTCTGCGCCTCTGCATATCCACTGACTCCGTAACAGCGGTTGCAATAACCTGGAAGGTCTTGGAGCAATTTCAGAAAATTCCAAGTCAGCATCAGGTCATCTCGGTCTCGCTGCGCTTAGCAGCTTCACGCGGCTCATGACAACAATCAGAATCCAGTCGAGATCGTGCCCGATATACGATTATATTTACAAGACTCTAAAAGAGGACGACGACCATTACCTCTCCTTCGATTACGCTGCCACTGCCTCGACCTTCTCTGGCTTCATGGGCAGTCCAATCGCACTTTGTGAGTGAATTTTTTTTTTTTTTTTGGTATCCTTTGTGTCTGATTATTCTGAATTTCCCTACAGCTCATGGGCCTTCCTTGGTGAGTAACCGGGGATTGAATTAAACTTGGAAGTCCCACTGAAAATTCAACTAGGCAGGCGTATTCATAAGCTGTATGGTGCGTTGTTCTATCCCTTTTAAGCTTCAGAATTGATGGACAAGTTGAGATTGGATCAGTTATACGGGTGTACTGTGCTGCAGGTAAGATGCCCATTGTTCAAACGGAGAGATGCTCTCATGCTAATATTCCCCTAACAGACGTATTACTACTGGACTACCTACGCCAAGTAACATGATTATTATGCTCGCCATCCGATATCTCAAAATGCTTTGATTAATAGGGACCCAACGTTCACTAGATACTTTGTATGTGCCCGGTCTTGTGCGTCCTCTTGGCTGCTAAGAATGCTATAGGTCCTGTTCCTGCTCGTTATGGACACTGCAAGGTGCAGCAATTTCATTTGATTCCGTCTTCGTCCTCCTCAACGATTATCACAACAGCACTATCTTTGCTATCGACTGGATCGTGAGCTCGATTTCAGATTTTGACAGAAGTATGTTTTGAGCTCACGTCGTACAACTCGAACAGTACAATCTTGTGATAAATAACTTTGGTAGTTAACCCCCGTTGTATTCGTATCCGTGTATACTGACGTACGGCTTCCTACAGACAATCTGGTTGCTTTCAATCAGATTTCATGGGGTGGGCGGTTGTTATTTTGGCGATTATCCACTCCTCCATGCTAACTCACTGTGAATCGTGGTCTCGTTCGTAGTTCTGATCATGGGTGAGCATTATATATTCTTGTGTCTCCCCATACAGATCTCACTGAGGAACCCTTTGACTAGATCCCATATTCGTCGTCAGTGACTCAATTAATTAAACATTGAGCGGTAAAAATGATAACTGGTATAGTGTATTATAGCGACATCTTGCCAATTGTTCTTTGCACGGCGGGTCAGGATCATCACACAAAAGGTCCGTAATTCGCGTTTAATTGCGCATAGCGTAGCGTTTAATACGCTTCATTTTGAAGCTTTGGTTAGGTCTCCTGGTCGCTGGATTTTCTATCGTATGCGGACGTCAGTATCTGATCTCATGTCATTGTTCCTTGAAAACAACTGACTCTCGACTTCAGTATGTACTTTAGGAACAGCGATTGGTTTAAGTGCGTACAAGCTAGACTCTTCGTGAGTTGCGTGAACGCGCTGAACTCCCTCTCTTTTAGCCATAATCAACGCGATCGATGAATTTCATCGCATTGATCCAATTGTGTACCCGTGGCTTGTGTCTAGCGCTTTCGTGGATTTGCTCACGACGTCCATCTTGACCATCCATGTACGCATGCACACATCGTGTCGTGCTGTCATCGAGGAGCATTAACATCTGTTGATCATAGTTGCGCGGTAGAAATAACCGTACCGGATTTCGTCAAACAGAGTTACTTATCAACAAGCTGATTCGAAGTAAGTGCAGAAATTATACGACATAGCCTGGACCAGCTGATTGTATTTGAATCTGTACAGTTACCATTGCCAACGGTATGCTCACCGCCTTAGCCGCGTTACTAGAATTCATATTCTTTGTTGCATCGGTGCGTTCTCGTTCGCCGAGGAGGTATCGCCTCACGAAACTTGGATTGATGTCACTGACTGAACGTCTTCAACAGCCTGATACGGGCATTCACATTCTTTTCAGCTTTCTTATTGTATGACTTGTTTTATCCTCCATCTTCTGATGTTGACACTGACAATTCCGCGTGGGTACGCACACTCCCGCAGCCGAAGAGTAAGTCTGCAATCGTCGCTCCACTTCTCGAATCATCCCTTACTTACTGGCGATTTTCGCGGCATGCAGTCTACGTAAACTCTGTCCTTTCAAGTTTAAACCAAAGAAAATCCAATGCAGGGACTGATGGCGCCTACTCTTCAAATGGATGGTCTGAACCTACAGGTGGTCCAAGCACTAGTTTCCAGCTGCGATCTGTTCAACAGAAGCGTGTATGTGTTCCATGTCACTACCTGAAAATTAGACGACCTGACATTGCGATCTCTATCATATCTATCGTAGGGCGAGCCTGAGGTATGTTTTTTCGATCAGCTGGAGCGATACATAGTCACCAATTTCTGATGTCCGCTTCTATCTTCTTAGGCCATGGTCATCGCTGTCAATACGGAAAGACACGATGATTCGCATATACCGACAAATGTAAAATCCGGATGGGTTGCAGAGGAAAGGTCGCTTGATTCTAAGCAGACTCTCGATGTCTGACGGTGATGGAGTACGGACTATCATCGCACATTTACTTCTCGGAAGGCGCTGGTCACCTCACCTTTATCCTCATACTAATACATAGTATCGTTATAACTAATTATCATCGTAGGTGCCCATAGTGTCGATATTCATACCGCGAGGCGCAATGTGATATATTGTATAACGCACGAATGCCCCCGACTCACGGACACTTTAGTGCCTGCATTACCTTTTTGCCTTTCGCTACTTGCATCCAAAATCACGATCATTGTCCCCCACGTTCCTACGAACAATCAATAAGTGAAGTGAATAGGTCTACATCTACACCTCGACATGATCTATTAATATTGTACTTTGTGCATGCGACCTCAAGTAATGCGAATGCGAGCCTCAGGGAGCAGCAGGGGTGTACAGGGGTGTACATAGGCTAAATTGGGGCAAATCCAAGCCAAATTAAGCATTTCCAATTGAATAAATGCTTGATTCTGAGTTGGGTAACTTGTCTTCATGCTACATAACAGCCTTGAATCAGGGAGCCGGATTCACATGTAGTAGGACCTGTGCATTATGTACAATGCAACATGGGAAGAAAGTCAGAGAGTGATACTATACTGTACATACTGAGAACGACTCACATGGACGCAGCAATAAACCTATGATGGAACTAAATACCACTGCAGCGAAGCTGTACTACATAAATGCCTTGAGCGGGAGAAGACCACAAGCTCTGAAACTTACAACTATCAAGCATTGCGACATGTAAGCAGAAGAAAGATGTGACATGTCCAGATATGTTCTGGTCTCCGTCGCATAAGAGCCAATGCTGCCATGTATGACACTTGCTTCACACCCAGCACTTCACACCCAGTAGCACCTATACTTCCCTGTCAGTGTAAACGGCTGCAATGAATCTACGTCAGATTGAAAGGAGATCTCGGATGTCGGTAATCACTGTGATCATGAGAGGTTGTTTCCAAGGAGTCGTCAGGACCAAGGCCTTGACCCGGACACTTCACTTCTCCGCCGTTCCTCAGCTCAGTGTATGTTCGACTCTCAGACCAACCGACGCCGACAGACATCAGACCTGAAAGGTATGTATATCCATCCTGGCACCTCCTGGCACCTGCGAAAATTTTAAGGTGCGTTTATTTGGCCCAAGAAAGGCCTAGAAACACCCCGGCTGAAGCGCTAGCTTGGGTTTGCTGGATTACCGAGGTTAACGAGAGAATTCCGATGGTTTCTGGTTCCTATAAGATTGGCGGTGGATTTATGTGATGTGCTCACTGCAGTGTTCAGCAGACTGGCGAAGAGTTGGACAGAGTTGGGCTCGTGCTCTAGAGCCAAAGTCTGTGAAACTGGGCCATTTGATGCATACGTTCCTTTCTCGTTTCCCTTTAAGTTTTAGTGCACTGTACAGTGTACCCTGGACCTACGCGCCTGCACGTCACCTGAATCTCCTTGAAGATTCGGAAGGCCAAGTTGGCACTCAAGTATCGTTATCCTTGCGATTCCGCGTAAAAAAAACAATCATATGGGCACCACGTACGGCATGCGCCTATTAACCACAGGAGTTAATGCAGTTTATGTACATAGGCGAGAGTTTGGAAACATAACCCTTCTTTCTTTCCTCGTGTTTTCATGTTTTTAGATTGCGCAATGCGAAGACACGTATCTGGAAGATCTCCCTTTGGCTTCCGCCGAGCTGACTTGGCTACAAGATAGTCAATCCAATCCTTGAAGCTTGAAGGTGTAAACTGGTAGTTACATACATCGTTCGAAGAGATTGGATTTCCACGGACGCGGCGGAGAACTTGAAGCATCGGGGACGTTCTGGCAGTCAAGGCTTAGAATTTCTGGAGAGTGAACTGACTTTTTTCAAGGGCAGCGCTCGACCTAGTTGAAATGGTCCACGTCCATGTTCCTCCACCAGATGGCCTGTGTCAACTTGGGGTCAACAGTTTCCGCTGTGTCCAAGCGATAACGCCAAAGCACAGAACAGCATAGAATCGATAGACATTCGAATTTATTGCCTCTTTATGATCACGATATGGTGCCAGAAGGACGACACCGATATTTCTGGCAGAAGAGGATTCAAGGATGATAGTGAACATCGTGGTCGGTGACAAAGGGTTCGCCAGCGCCGGCGCGTTAGCGGCCACTGTGCCACCCTACGTTCATTCGAATGTGAGAGTACGGTGAAACACTAGACTTAGTACTAAACTTGAGCGCTGAGCTTGTCCTTGAACCTTGAAGCTGTACCACAAATACAATTTACATAGACCATGATAGTTCCCATTATGCGTATATAAGTATAATACTTCTAGATTCTTCCAGATCAACTACAATTCATCATCGAGCGCACTCAACTTCTTGTCAAACTTGTTCAAAAGCAACCTTTCAACCCATCCACCCTTAGGAAACTCCTTCTGCCACTGGTTATGCAAATGTACTCCAAACACTTTGCCCAACACGACATCCAACGCGCCGCCTTCCTCTATCCCGAGACCCATAGTCCACTTGCCCTGGGTATTGTCCGCTACGAATGGGTCGGGGAGGCGGTTGTCCAGACGGCACGAGCGTCCGTCTGAGAAGCAGAATGGTAATATTTTGAAAGGAGGGATAGACGCGGCGAGTAGACGACGCCAGAGTTTGAAGTAGAGTATGGCGCCCCAGTCTGTCGAGTCTGGTCGTGGAGCAGTGTCGGTTGCCATGATGTGGAAGGCCTCGCAGAGGTAAGGAGAGTGTTGGCGGAAACGCATGAGTGCGCCGTTGAATGCGGAGTATTTCTTATCTGAAATAAATGCGCGCCATAGTTGAGAAACGTACGAGTAAGGAAATAAGATCAAAAACATACCATAACAATCCCACTGAGTGACGAACTCATGCTCGAGCAACGGCTCTAGATCTCTCGTCAAAAGAGAATCCATATCGACCCATACCCCACCATAATTCCAAAGCAACAAGAGCCTAATCAAATCCCCGTCCAACCACGCCTTCTTATCCGAGCTTGTGAGTCTACTGCTCTTTTCCAGCTCCGTTCCCTTCGCAAGTGTCGGTATATCAGCAATTCGCACC
Source organism: Omphalotus olearius VT 653.13 (assembly GCA_000296255.1). Classification (NCBI taxonomy): domain Eukaryota; kingdom Fungi; phylum Basidiomycota; class Agaricomycetes; order Agaricales; family Omphalotaceae; genus Omphalotus; species Omphalotus olearius. The sequence continues at coordinate 31,961 of JH814865.1, forward strand.
GAAAACGCCTGCGGGTACCTCCTGAGATACTTTTGCAGAATTTCATTGCCAGTTATCAAGTCCCCGTTGGACCACAAGACGAGTTGCGTAGTTGTGAGATCTTGTGTAGCGAAAAACGATTTGAGCATGTATTCCTGTCGAGGACCGAAAGGCGCTAGATCGCTCCTCCAGTATGTGTGGAACTGTGTGCGTTGCTCCTGTTCGGGGCGTTCGCCTGCGTTCTGAGGACGCTTCGGAGAGCTCTGTATCGTCCCAGCGAGATCATAACAGTCCAACCCAAACCTCATCGACATCCCAGCCTGCACCTCTGTACGTTTTGCACCATAAACAGCTTCAGATACGTTGTACCTCGGGCTCACGCGCGAAGCGTCGAAACACCCCGACAGAGGCTTTATAGCCTCCATCTCCTGCGTGACCCAGTTTCGAGAGTAAAATGCCAGCTCGATGTGTGGCTCATAAAGATAGAAGCCGTATAGCAGAAATAGAATGATACATGGTATAACGAATTTGAGCAACCCGATGACTTTGCGGGGTCGAATGCAGGACGAAAGAGATTTTGATGTTCTTAGAGGTGATGGAGAACGTCTATTTGACCTAGGTAAGAGGAAAGGGTTATTCTGTCGTCGAAATCGCGGTGTCGTTGGAGAGAGCTCGTACGAGGGTAAGCGTTCATAACTGGACATGTAAATGTCTGGTTTCAACGAGGATGTTGATCTTCTTTCTTCCTTGCCCTCTTAGTTTTGACGAGATCTCTATCACTGTACTACATATTAGCGTAGTGTCTCCATGATGACATGAGTACAACGTACCAACTGCAATGGACAAAGCTCGAAAACAGAGGATGCCGAGGAATATGGCGGCTAACCTCATCAAATAATTATGGGTCAAACAGTGACACTCGATTGAAACTTGAAATTTGAAATTTTGCAAGCTTGAACGCTTCAAATGTATGCCTCAACTATCCATTCAACTACTCTCATTGCTATGACTAAATAATGACAGTAGACAGACAAGCTGAAAATATACACTTCAAAACTCATTTGTATCCCCAGAATGTCCAAGAAAGAAAAAATTCCATCACGCAAATTGAAATCACGCCCACCCGCAGCCACCCGCCCACCTCGTTGACCATCGCAGGGCGAGTCTAAGCCTGCACAGGTACGACCGTTTCAAGTGGAATATTTAAATAATAAGTAATAGAGCTTTCAACTTTAAGATTGGGATATTTGCATACCCCTGAGAACTGCCTCTTGAAATATACGCCACTTTCCAAAGTATTTTCGTTAATCTGCAAAATAACGAAATAACGATCTTTTGAGCTTTTTGAACAATGACACAAACGGAGTTCAACGTACCAGGGGTACCGCAGCTCCATTGAGAGAGTCGTGAGCAGAAATGTATGGCTCATAGAGTAAGACCAGGACATGTTGATTCAGAATGATTGGTTTAGAAGCCGAGCGTGAGCGTAGAAGTCTGGCTCGTACTACGTACGAACGCATAGTCTACGTTTTGCAGCACCTCAGCCAGGGGGACAGAAGGTAAGACCAGCAGATCCTGCTATGTATCAGTGCACAGTCGTAGCAAAGCGTCCCAGCTCACTAATAGTAATAGTAAACGTCAATGCTTTACCAGTTACCAGTTACCCTTCAAATTCTCATTCTTACAATTCAAATCCAGCACCTAAGCATATACTTCACTCAAGTATAAATTTCAACCGTTTCTCCTCGCAACCCACCACAAAAACTACATAAGAGCTACAAATAGGGCAGACAAAACTTGAACGCACAAACAACATCCCTCCCTCCGATCCAGGACCACAAACGCTCCACTGACGTGACCGAAACCAACGAGCGAAACGAACGATAGGTAGGAATCGTCACGACATTCAAGTAGAGTAGAAAGATAGCCTATAGCGGGGAGGAGATGTACTTGTAGCACGTAGCCCATAGCCAGTAGAAGCAGAGGTAGAGCGACACGGGGGGAAGGATGAGGTAGGAGAGGAGAGAGGAGAGGGGGGTGGGTGTGGGTACGAGAGCACGTTTAAAGAGCAGATAACGTAGATGAGGGGAGTGAAATGACACTGTGACACTAGCGAGACTAATATGTGTAGAAGGGTCAAACATTTGGGATTGGGATCGATGGAATGAGGTACAGGGACGAGCGAGCGAGCGAGAGACGTATACGATCGATATCATATACGTTTGAATGCGGGTCGAGCAATCAGTCGATGACGAGAAGAGGTGGAAAAAAAAAACTCAAATCAAGGAGATTGATATCGAGAACCCGCGAGAATGGACAGGGTTGTGACAGCCCCAGGATGGAGGCAACATTGGATGAGAGTGAGGGAGGAAAGTTTAGGAAAAGAGAAAAATCATCCTGTCACAGGAAAAGAAGATAGGAAGAAGCAGACGAGGGGTAAGGTTTCAGAGTAGTGTACTAAAACACAGCTTGGATGAATCGAGTCGTGAGGGAAAAGGGGATAAAAAGATGACGAGATGACAGTGAGAGATTGTGAAAACGAAAGAAAAGATATGAACAGAAGAAGAGAAAGAGTATGAAAGTATGGCCAAGGTAGGGGGAAGGGGTGAAACGGGTTTCGATAGGTGAATGACGCTGATGCTCTGATGGATCATGCAACCAGAAGAACTAGTGAACGCCGTACGTGTTGGCGAGTGAAGGGAAGCCTCTCAAAGGACTTGACTTGTCATCATATTGAGGCGATAAAGTTATTTTCAAATGGCTGTCGGCGCTTCTCGTCCTCTTCTACTGCACACGCTACCCAACTCAACAACAGCGGCGATCCTTCCCCTCTCATACCGCTCATCTAGCAGCAGCAGCAACTCCACCGCGATATGCCCCCTGAGGAGTTCTCGCTTGGGCAGCCACCACACCATTCTGCCTCGCCTGCTGCTGACCATTACTCTGATACACAATCTGCCCCTGTTGCTGCTGCTGCTGAGCAATCTTCGCAGCGTGAATTTGGAGACGTCTCTCAGGCT
>JH814865.1:35006-52935 GCA_000296255.1 Omphalotus olearius VT 653.13
TACAGCCCCCTATCAATAATTTGAGGAATAGGCTGAATCTCCGTCCCAAGCTCTTGCTCGATCCTATACAGATTAAACCTATCCTCGTACGTCACGAGGTTTATCGCCAATCCCAAATGCCCGAACCGCCCCGACCGACCGATTCGATGAAGGTACGTCTCAGAGTTTTTAGGGAAATCAAAGTTGATAACGACGTTGACAGCTTGAATGTCGATACCTCGCGTGAGGAGGTCAGAACATACGAGGTTGCGGCAGACGCCATTACGAAAGTCGTGGAACACGCGGTTTCGGTGAGATTGGAGCATCTTCGCGTGCGAGTAGAAGCAGGAGTAGCCTAGCTCTGTCACTTTTTTAGCGAGGAGCTCGACTCGGTTGGTTGAGTTGCAGAAAATGATAGATTGGTTGATTTGGAGCTGTTGATTGAGCATATCAGAAATGTTCGGCAGGGTAATGCAAAGATGGAATAACGTACTTTCGAGAAGAGGGTGTTTAGACAGTGGACTTTCTGTCGCTCCTCGACATAGGCATAGTATTGTGTGACACCACGTAGGGTCAGTTCGTCCATCAGGTTAATCTCATACGGAGATTTCATGTGTTTATCCTATTAAACCAGCAATTAGAAAAAAAAATCGATAGGACTCATAAATCGTACAACACACCTTGAAATCTTTGACGATCATCGGGAACGTCGCACTGAACAACATAACCTGGCGTTTTTCCGGCAAATAACTCAAAAGCTGCTCCATCACGGGTGCAAACTCTGGTGACAGCAGCTTATCCGCCTCGTCCATGACGAACGTCGGACACTCGCTTAAATCCGCCACGTTCTTGCCCGTAAGATCCAGAATACGTCCAGGCGTACCGACGAGGACATGCACGGTCTCTGACAACCGCAGGATATCATCCTTGAGCGTCGTGCCTCCCGTCGTCACCATGACCTGAATTCCCATGTGCTTCCCAAGGATCTTACACACTTGGGACGTCTGCAGGGCCAATTCACGCGTGGGTACGAGGAGGAGTGCTTGGATCTTGTTTTTTGTCGGGTCTACTTGTTGGAGAGAAGGAATAACGAACGCAGCGGTTTTGCCAGTTCCGTTCTTTGCGCGGGCGAGGACGTCACGTTTGGTGAGTGCAATGGGGATAGCTTCTTCTTGAATAGGTGATGGGTTTTCGAATCCTGCTTCGAAGATACCCATGAGGAGTTCTCGGCGCAAATTCATGTCTTCGAATTCGACGCCTTTGGTCGCCGTCACGTCTTCTGTCTGAGGCCGCATATCTTTTGGTGGCGGGCGAAGGCCGGCCTTCCAGTCGTTGATTCTGAGAGAGTATTTCAGCCACTGAAAGATGCACGGACAAGTTTTTTTAGTGGCGTCAGATAGAGACTTACGATGAAGATGAACTTGGGGTTGGAATTTGCGACATGATGGCAGGACCAAGTCGATTTAGCTGGAGAAATTGTTGGACGGCAGGTAAGCTAGAAAGCTATTGAATCAAAGCTTGTAGTTGGTCAAAGATGTTTTTCGCAGAAAAAGGCGTGGTGGCAAGCAGGTAAGGTGAAGGTGGCAGTTCAGGTTAACACCGTAAAAGAATTGAAATATTATATTTCTCACGCGCTTTGACCGTCAAAGGCCAGTGGTCAAAGGCTTCGAATTCTTTCAGTCCGTCTAGAGCGAAGTACAATGCAAGATCTGGGTGATACAAATGTAGACTATTTCATGTATATAGCGCGCGGTCGGTACGAGTCCAAGCTGGTAAGGTATCAGATTAAAGAACGAGGGTAGGTAGATATCCAAACACGGGTGTTGTACAGGGAGGGAGTTGCTCTTGAGTGTGTCCTTGAAGAGTAAACTAAGATGTGATATGCAAGATAGTGAGAAAAGAGAAAAGGGGGGGTCGCCCAGTTATACGCAAACGTCTAGGAGCCTCTATTCGGTTTAATCCTCTCTCTTGAGGATAGTCATGAGTCCTGGTACACTTTTTGCGTTCCCTAACGCAATTGGTTTGTGAGGATCAGGCATGTCAGCTCTCGTGGCCGACGCCAAGTAATGTATCTGAAATTCACATGAGTATATGACACAGAACCAAAAAAAAATCGTAACCTACCTGAACTTTGAACGTTCCATTTGACCGGTTTTTATTTCCACGTATAGTGCATGTCCACCTTGAAATACGTGAGCAAAGACAATTCACGTATATTAGAGAAGGAGATAGACTGCCGATACTCACTGCTCATCTACTAAAACATTCGCTCCTACCATCTCTGCCGTCTCCATTATCGTTGTCCTGGTAGCCCTCAGGAGTAAGGGCACGTTAACTCCTCCAATACAAACGAACACGTCTGTATGCTCGAGTCTCTCTCTCTTCCCACACGTAACGGCCTCCAGCAAGCCAGGATGTGACTGCGGAGCCTGGCCAGAGGAAGACTCGATGTGACACGATGACGGTTTTGCTCGCTTCGCTTCATCACTTGTGCGACGCATCTTCACAAAGATATTAGCGACGTCTGCGACGCCCAGAGACCGCCTCTTTCCATTTGGACTAGACGAAGACGATGAAGACGATGCCGTTGCTGTTACTGGAGCTACCATGTTCTGTACGGGTGCGGTAGGTGATTTCGGGGAACTAGGAGGACTGGTAGCGCTAGTTGAGGCAAGGTTATTGTTGGCAGGAGAAAACATTGGAAGTGAAGGATTGTAAGAAGATTATATAGGAATACAAAGAGAAGAGAAAGGATACGATTAGTACCACCGCAACGTGTTTATGAGTGAAGCGGAGTTTATACTGACCCCCCGTGATCCACCCGCGCAACAGTCCCAGACCCCGTTCAATCAAATTCCCGCTAAAATGCGGCGTTAACCACAAAGGTATTTAATTCTTCTTCAAGAGTCTCTGGGTCACTTTCTGTCCCGTGTGCGCCCGTTATCTACTTACTACAGATGAGAGATATCACGGAGGTAGAGCATCGGTCCATGAAGCACGGACAGAAGACCGGAAGATGGGAAGTTTGACCGTAAGTTCGCAGCTAGTCTTTTCAACTTTCCTCAAGCATCTGCTGCGAAGACCAGTCTAATGTACGTGCACAGGGAGACGGCGAAGTAACTCTCTTATCTCGAACGTGACCTCGCAGCAGCCCCCAGCTCAGCTTCGGGAGATCAGCAGGAGCTTGGCCAGCTTTCAGGGCCAAATAAACCCCAAAGAATCTAATCACACCGAGGGTGTTCCGAGGTGATATGTATATGCATGCCAGCTGCCAACAGGCAGATCACTCCAAGGGCGCCACACACATCAGATGCAAGATGCATTTAACATTGTATGTACACTCTCGAGGTCCGGCCAGATCTCAAGGCCCAACACTCATCGTACACAAGCCCTTGGGAGCCCTTGGGCCGCAGCCTGTGTTTCAAGAATACATAGGTCAATTTGAGATACTGAGTCGGAAGGTGAGATAACGGTACGGGCAAGACAGGGGCGAGCTGGGAGTGAAACCGCTATTGCATTTATTCATTTAGGAGGTCAGGGGGTTGTTAATCGCGCAGTGCGCAGTTCCGTCGTCGTCCGAAGCCTCGTAGACCCAATCCCGTTCTCTTTCTGAAGCTTGGACGCCCGCGGCGGACTCGGTCTACTATAGAGGGCACGATTTTTGTCTCCAGTGCACTGTGCAGACTGGTCGGGTGAAGATACTAGTACTGTCTGCTCGTACCTACTCTTACCTTCTTGGCTACTTCACATACTGCGTCGCCTGCTATGAATCCAAGCGGTAGTCATGAAACCTTGGAAATGTGTAATTACTCTAGGATTGTAATGGTGGCACTGGGCAACGAGTATTATTGTAAGTATCAAAGACAATATACAAGACATATTTGAACAACAATTTTCAGAAGTTCTTTTTGCCCGCGGAGACAACAGACAACAGCTACAAAAATTACTACTGGCCCCATGGGTTTTCTGGGCCAAGGCACAGCAAAAAGACTGTGAATTTAAAAAAAACCATGCATTAATCTTGTCCCAGGCAGGATTCGAGCCTGCGTCTTCACGGATTGCAAGTCCACAACGTGATGATCTGACCACTAATCGACAAGGACCAATGTAATTCATATGCTCATGTCACATGCCGATACGGTTTGCTGACCGATGAATTCGCTTCGCTGGTCCAAACTCTTGTTCAATCATTTCAATTCTAAACGTATGACACACATGCATATTCAGAAAGCTGGATGAATATAAAATTACACACATAGTAGATAAGTATTCCGGTACAAGAGCTATCAGTCGTGTTTTTAAAATCGTCGAAACTATAACTATCACAAACAGAAAATCATCCTCATATGAGTAGGAGAAAAAGGTATTGCAGACTCCAGAGCGAACATTCAACAAACGGGACATACCAGATATTACAGATGTATGAAGAAATGAGACTCCTAGTTTAGGTAACCAGTATCTCTATTAGTACTTTGTTTTAACCTCAACTCTCGGTGGAAGCATCGGTAGCATGTTCGTCGGGAGATTGACTATTGCCCATGAAGCTTTAGCAATCGAGAAGGAAAGAACCACGACACACACGTAGTGGCTGTACCCTCTCCAAGAGGTGTCAAAGCCGGACTCGGTCTGATATTCCCTGCTCCTCCTCTTCCTGTAGAACGCATCGCTCGTGCGGGAGAATTTGCAGAACCTTGAGAAGGAGATCGCCGGTTATCCGTTTCGCTTAAAGCGTTATTTCCGAAAGAAAGCTTTGAAGTTCGTAGTGAGGCCTTTCGAATTTATAGGGAGAATGTAGTGGCCCTTACCACGGGAACATCAACGAGTGTCGCGGCATCCGAAATTGGTCGTGTGCGGTGCTGAGTCGTGGTGGGAGGTTCGGGTTGGTTTTGAGGTAGTAGTGAGCGAATGTTACCTGCTCCTCCGCGGCCGGTGGAGAAACCCTGTATGAAGCAGCATGGGCATTTGGACATACAATAATACAGCAAGGATTACCCACTCGTTCGTTGATAACAGTCTCGTCTCTGCCTCGAATTGGCGATGTCTCGTTTTGGGTACTGCTCGGTTGACGGATATTTCCTATACCGCCTCTTCCAGAGGAGCGCTATTTAAACAGTGTACGTATTAGCGAAACACAAGAGAAAAGCAGAGCACTATGGACGTACAAAGCCTTCGCGACCCCTACTCACCGAGCGCTCTGCAATAGACCGTCAATGGCAGCTCAAATCATCGCCGAAACGCTCAAGAATCCTCTTCAGAGGGTCCTCGGAGCGTCATAACAGAACGAAGAAGGCAAAAAAGGTGCCGACGGCGCGAAAGTTTGTAAGAGAGATAAGGTCGATAAGGGCTTATCTCTGCACTTTAATTGCAACTACCACCATCTCTTCCGCATCAAAAAGGATTTTCTAGTGCTCATCTGGTTCTGGGACGACTGTCGTTGCGCTCACGAAGGACTCTCTATCGCTGTCGACGCCTGCATGTTGGTCGCGGTCAAAGTTTTGTTCGCGGCTAAGCGCCCGATTCAGTCTGGCGCCTAAAGAGGAAATCTGGTCCGTCAGGGAACGTTTCCCTGGAGGCGAAGTCGAACGTCTTCTGTCGCTCATAGGCTCTATATAACTGGGAGCTGGAAGCGAAAGCAAGATAATGGACGAAAAGAATAGTCGCTAGTCAAGACTTGGTTGGACCTGGAGACGGGCCTCGCCTTGGATTTATACCGTGGTTCACATCCGTTTCTGTTGGGGCGCACGATTGCGTTCTCAACGTGTCATCCTGCGTGATCACGTTCGTGCATAATTGGTCTTTATTCTCTCATTTCGGCATCCGCTACCAAGTCATAGGGTCTAACAACAGGACTGGTTTCCCCGGCTAAATTTGTGCAACCTCTTCAAGGGTACCTGGTCTGCTAATTTGGATCTCCATTCTGTGCCATACTCTGTCATTCAAGACAGCAATTGTGTTCCCTCTTCAAGGTCCGATGGCGTCTTTCGTGATTGATCTTTCAGAAAATTCATTCTAATCCAAACATAGCGGTTGCCCACCGCACTGGTCCCCGTTCATTTGTTTGTCGTTTTGCCTCAAGCCATTCATAGGCCATCACAAGACCCTCCTACTATGTCAGGAGAAGCGGCAGGATGGGTATGTCGCGGAGCAAGATTTGCGTTTCAAGGTTCACATGAGGTAAATTTCACCATCGGACCTGTTTCTGGGCCTAGCGTGCACCATTCCAGTTCACTTTAAGACCGGTCGGACTGCCTCTAGGCAAAGGCAATTCTCTGATGCTCGTGGCCGGAGGCTCAGAATTTCTGTGCAATTTTTATCGCCCCAAAAATCCACGGGGTACCGACTGTCTTTTTACGTGGTATCTTATGTATTATCTGAAATTTCAGGACTTGTTCCTCGCTTTCGCCGCAGCAAAGGTCCCTTCCCTCCAAGTGCTGGGTTTGAGCGAATCTAGTTTTGGAAACTTGCCCGAATAATTTGCGAGTATCGACAGACGTCAATCGACGTTAGTTGAGAGTGGTCAAGCAGCATCTAACTCTTGTTGAAATAATGTGCGATCTGCGAGACATATCACGCAACCGCGAAGGAACGTTCATGATGATGACTACTCACGCTGTTTCGGATCTGACAGTAGCAACTCTAGTGAACCTTCAAGACTCTCCTCTCCCGATTACTTGCACAACTACCTTCTTCCTTGCTTTCGCTTCTGCTGAAATACAGCCAAGATGGACCGTCACTAGCAATCTTGCTCGCACAAGTGGGTAGCAATCTGATACCCCTAAACGAAATGCCCAGTCAGTTGATGACAGCGAAACCTCAGCCTTTAGACTCACCTGGATACCCTTGATGATGTAGTATTGACTCGAGGTTCGTTCAACGATGGTCAGACGATTGTCAGGATTTCAGAGTTTTCTTCTTCCATAGAGAGGCGTCATTGGAGGCGAAGAGGCCACATGAGTGACAGCTGGAGGGAGTCAGAAACGATTTCATTGCGAGTAGAGCACTTGGGCCTAATATATACTGCGAAAAAGGCAGCACAAGTGTTATGTACGACAAGAATAAAAGCACAACATACGAGTCGCTGTGAGCGGTTCTCAACACCCAAAAAGGAAGGCCTGTTAGGATGTATCGAATCCCGCAAACATGTACCAATAACGACAATGCAACGGATGGTGTTAAACAATGTGATGCATCACGGTTAGTCCCGGTGCATCTCAATACCGGTTTTTCGTATTCAGTAAGGAGGATCACTCTGTCGAAACCACTAGAAGAAAAATGCAAAAAAAAAAAAGCTGGCAATGGCGGTTTGGTATTTACCGACATGCGAATCGTACGCCGGGAGACGTAAAGCACACAAAATGGCAAAATCTCAATTACAATTCAAAAAATACATGATTATGATACAAGGCTTCGCAAACAAATTTACTTCGAGGATACCTTCCCAGTGATATTGTGCGCTTTATACGCAGTCTCCTTGCCAGTCTGTGACGAAGGGAGAAAAAGGACACAAATGAGCGACCGAACAGACGCTCTCGGAGCTAATTGAACCTACGTTGTCATTGCGAATCAGATAGCGCGGTTCACTCTCAGAAGCCTGTAGTCGGAAAAGTTCAACACGGACACCGAAACAAGCACCAAAAGTGTACTCACTTTCACTTGAACACCAGTCTCTCCAGCGGCCTGCGTGCTCTCAATGACTTCGACTATCTCGCCCCTGGTAGAAGAGTTTGCGACATTGCCACCGCCGACAGCTTGGTACTCGACGCGGTCACCGACCTGGAACGTTGAACTGGTTCAGCGAGAACATCAAGGACAAAGCAAACACCTACTTTGTAAGACACCATCGTGAAGTTTTCAAAGGTAAGATGTTACTGTTGGTCGATGGGATTGGTTTATATGCTTAACATGTGAAAATGCAGGCCCAAACCGCTGACGAGCCTATGATGCAAATATACCCCGATTACCTACCGTTTACCGTTTCTGGTTTTCAGAGCGTGGACCTGTCTCAGTCGTCTGAGAGATGCTCATTCGTAACGAATTTCGGCTGATGGCCTCTAATCAAATCACTTTCTTCATCCATCGTTTTCTTCATCTGAACAGCTGCTAAGCTGGTCAATGGCCGGGGCTGGCGTGAATAAGTGTAGGACTGACGGACTGCCTGTATGTCGCAGATATTCAGACACCAGAACGTCACCCCGATTTGGGTAATCATTCTCATAATGGTACACAGATCGGAGTCGGCCTGTTTCGAAATGATAAATAATACATTCTTTCTCCACAAGTATCGTCGTCATAATTTTCGACCTTTTGGGGCACAATAGTAATAGTCAATGGAACACGAACACAAAGTAAGCTTTAGAAACGAAGCAGATTCTACCATCCCGAACCGCTGTAGGAATTATATCCACTTTGCTGATGATCAGGGAATTGAGGCGCGGCACCAGGAAACATAGGAGGAGCTTGACGATCGTAAGTTTCTGCACCGGGGAATGAAGGACCGCCCCCAGGTGGCCCGTACGGGTTTGATTGAGGGAAACCTGGCCCTCCTCCAAACGGCGGTGGAGCAAACCCGCTGGGAGGATGATGATCATGGTGGTGATGGTGGTGTGACTGTGGATAAGCAGACGCTCCGGCATCAGGGAAACTAGGAGGTACATCTGCACCAGGGAATGATGGCTGCGGGGAAGAGTACGAAGGGGCATATCCTGCTCGATATTCAGACGACATCGTTGGCGCGCCGGGGAACGAGGGCGAAGAGCCTATCGGTGGAGCCCCGGTGGGTGGTGCATAATGTGTGGGTGCGCCGGGAATCGAAGGAGCAGAGCTGACCGGAGGTGCTCCGGTAGGTGCTGCATAATGTGCGGGTGCGCCGGGGAACGAAGGTGCGGAGGGTGCAGGAGATGAAGAATGTCCAAAGCCATAGTATCCGGCAGCTTCACCTGTGGATGGAGGTGGTGCACTATGGTAATGCTGAGGTGCACCATGTGTTGCTCCAGAATATGGAGAACCGCCAGGACTGGGAATGTCTCTTCTCCCACCGCTGCCGCTACCACCCAAATTCCCCAGCAAGGACTGCGCTTGCGATACACCAGGAATCTGGTTCACATATCCTAGCAAGTTGTGCTGTGTTTGGACGCCCTGGTTGTACGCGTATGAGCCCTGGGTTGCCGGGACGCCACCGTCTCCTGCAAGTCGGATATTCTCATGATTGCGAACGGCTTCCTTTGTGAGACGACGTAGCGTGTCGCGTTGTCTTGATCCGAGTTGCTGAACCCATGTTTGCATATACTGCATCATTTCTCTCTGGATTTTTGAGCCTGAGTTGTGGAAATCAGGGTGGAAGCTGGGATACTATTGCGTCAGTGAACTGGCGCCTACTAAGAATTAAGCACGTACAGGCACGATGTGATATCTTCTGTTATTTGATTTACGTTCATGGAAGTGTCGTCCCATGCTTTAACAACCAACGTCACTGCGTGCGTCTCAAATTCATATTAAGCTGATAGGATGATCAGGGACAAAGTTTAACACATACAACAATGATCTTCGCCAGGTGGCCAGCGGGTTCGTTCAGAATGAGATTCTGTCAAAAAAGATATTTCAGGTCAACATACATGACGACAGCCTTAACGACGCACGAAATGATCTTTACTCAAGAACGAATGAGTGGGATCTGACTAATTAGGCTGTTAATAACACGCCACAGAGCAAGTAAAGTCTTGGACTAACAGCTCTTGGGTCGTTGAAGACTTCATATTGGTCGTGATTGTCGATAACTTCACCGGACACCGTTTGAAGACCATTGGTGGCGGTCTGCAGCAAAGGCTTGACAAATGGCTATAGTATAACGCCTATGAGCATCAGAGAAATGCACAAATTTCGGAAGGCCTACCTCAAGAGTAGTGAACACGAAAACTAATCCCAGTGAAGAATTTAGTAGTTAAAAGCTGGTACAAACAAGGTCCTCGAACTCACCTGAAATAGAATCCATGATCTTCTCAATTACCGGTCCCAGTCCAGGAATCTTCTCTACAGGCAAAAAGACACAAATGGGTCTAGATCTTGAAAGCACCACCGGAAATTATAACGTACCAATGGTCTTCTCAATCTTTTTCGCGACCGAATCCCTGAAGCTCAGCACTTGCCACAGCACGGCGTGAAGTTCCTGGGGACTCATATCCTCAGGTCTCTTTCCGCCTTGCTGTGGGCCAGCTCGAATTCTCTCGATGCTCTCCATCTCACGAGACATCTCTCCACCAGAACCGCCGGGTAAGGAAAAGAACAAATCACGCAAAACGTTTGTTGGACTATTAGAACCACCTGGTCCGGAGCGTTCGGCGGAACGCGCCTTGGCGAATTCTTTGTTAAGATCGGTGACAGAAGCTTGACTCTGTTGAGAAAACACGAATGAGGGAAGGGAGTGACGAGTCAGTTTGAGCGGCACGTACGAGATGGTCGGTAGCCTCTGTAAAAGTAACAATTAATCATCACTTCAATACGGTAGGAACGTATGACTCACCTCCTAATAACGAATGAATGAAGTCGCTAGATCCAAAGGTCCCTGGAATCACGCACGTTGGCTGTCAGCTCATACTACAACGAGAGCGCAGAAAAAACAGACCGGTGACAATGGGCGCAACTCGCTTTCCATTAGGAGCGTGAATCCTCACTTGGTCACCAACATGGACGAATACATCGTTATGACCTAAAGATGCCAACGCGAGCTCACAGAAATTGGAATGTGCGGGATAATCTTCCAGTGTGTGCATCTACAAAAACGCGATTAGTATAAGGTGATTTGTTACAATGACATCCACCCGTACAGCCTGGCCAAGGAGTCGGTATGCCTCGTATTCATCTTGTTTACGGCCTTGTGCGCGGTGTTGGCGGCCGAGATGAATACACCGTTCCAGGGTCCGTCGGACCAAAGCTTTAGATGTATCCCAGCCACCAGACTCTGTGATGACCTGTCAGAATGGCTCGACACAGAAGAAAGGGCGTTGTACCATTCGCGATATAGTTTTTCATCCCAGTGCGAGTGTCGACCTCAAGTTCCATGGGCTGAGGAAACATGAGTGGGGAAGCTGAAATGAAGGAAATTTGAGCTCACGTCTACAGGCCCTCGTAGTCGAGAATCATAGGTCCTAGCGTCTTCGCCAGCCCCATAGCCCTTCGGATTGTCGATGTGTTCGGTCTGAAACCAATCAGGAGCAGTTGTATATTAAGATGTAGGCAACTTACCGGGAGATACACGCCCAATCGTTCAATAGTGACTTCAAATTCATTCGTTGCATAACCGTGAGCCTGCAGACCTAGTCAGTTCATTGCTGCCAGGCACGGGACAGGGTGAGAAGGGTGAGAAGGGTGAGAGTTAACCCACCAGAAAGCCGAGCACCATACACAAGTTGATGATAGTCTATAAAATTATTCAATATACAAGCAATACAGGGAGTATATGCGCTGCAGACCTGGAGAGGGAGCTTTTTCAAGCCTGCAATATCCACAGCCTGAATAAATAGAACACTTGTCACAAGATGCCCCTGCTTTTCTCGAAAAGCAGAAGCTTACTTGACTATAATCGCGAAGCCAGTTCCTGAGAGAAACAGATAAGTCAAACTTTGCTCATGCAGACATAGGCTAACACGACGCACCCAAAATACACTCTCTTGATATCAAGTCCTCCAAATTTAGAACCTCCTTTACCCAATACACTTGCTAAAGCAAACCCTCCACCTTTCTTCGCTAATTCTGAAAGAGCATCTTCCTGTCGGTCACAGATCCCTGGATGAGCACTAGATCTTGCAGAGATCGGATAAGGTCAAGACGCACTATATCGCCGTGTCGGAAAGCTTTTCCTTCCAGATAGGCAAATCTAATCCGCATAGTTGTGAGCTCCGAATCGAAGCCTAGTCTAATCACTCACGAAGGTATATTTCCTGCTCCAAAGGCATATACACCGTTTCCTGATAGGCAGAAGGCGAAAATGAATACAAGAAAAAACAAAAGATTTGTGGTGCGAGACATAGGCGCGAAGTGGTGGAAGTATAGGTTCAAGAGATAATAGATGTTAAAAGCCTTTTCGGACCTGGCTCTGTCTGGTGCAGGCTGTTCGCCGCGCGCGTCGAGGACGACTGCGGCTCCCGGGCTTGGCGTCGAAACAATGCTTTGACCCGGGCCGATATCCCAAATATGGTAAGCACTGTATGGCTGTGCTGGTTACTGTCACGTGCAATGTGTTTTCACAGCGCGCCGCGCGGCCCACCGGCTCTTACAGCGCTCAGAGCGCAACCTTGGGCATCAAAGAATTCGGCAGCTCCAGGATTTTCGAAACTAACATACTCGTTACTGATTATCTTGAAAATGATGCGATGGAACTCAATGGACCTTCAATATTGGTGGAGCAAGCCACAGGGCCAACACTTCAAGCCACCACCGTGACCTATTCAACTCATAGATCCCGAAATGATGAAATATTTGCGTTCTACGAGGCTAGCGGAAGCGGCGACACTCGGCTTTCTGAAGAGTCACAGCATCTGAGGTGAAGGGGTCATTCTGGCAGGTGTTGCAAACTCCCGCGTCCGCTCGCGGCTCGTAGTGCAGGTGAGCTGTTCCGTATATCTTTTGCAGTAAAGGCTGACCGATAAGAAACATGATTACTCAGAGCCTCTAATTGCAGTCTATACACCCACCTGGGCGCAGCTTCGCAAATCTAATACGATAATCAAAACTACCTGCTTTATCTGTGTTTCAAAACAGCCCCTGTGCGAACGGCCATCAGGATTTTGTGGTGTACATGTATATTTTCGGAACGCCCAAGTACAGTACGCCCACTTTGACTCCATAAATTTAAGCAATTGCAAGTTATAATGTGCTGTTGGACCCATCGATACCCGCTCAATCCTACATTGATTGAAAACCCCACGAGAATGACTAACAGTTCTACTCTAGCTCTTGAAGCTCAGCTCTTGGATGAAGTCGTGAAGGATATGCATCCACCCCTACTTGCCCTTATCGTATGTGCCTATGAGATCCTTTTCTGTAAACTAACATAATGACTCGTTTGCTAGTTCGAATTCCTCTTCTACGGTACGTAGATCGTTACCTGTATTGACAACTCCCCACTAAGTTTATCAATCTAGGCGTTAATCTAGTTCTTACGGTGGCCTATTTCTTCCTCAGCACCAGACAAAAAGATTCGAGAACTCGTCTTTATCCGCTTGCAAACCTGACTGTGTTCATTCTCGCAACTGCGGGGCTAGTATTGTCCGTGGCGGATGTCATCAACGAGTTCAAGCTTCTCCTTATTGCTGGATTCGTGAGTGATCTGGGTCTGACTGGATCGGAAACGCTCCTGGTAGATTACAGGTACGTGTCGAATTCATTTCGGGTGCACTTGCCCTAATGCAGGACACTGACAGATCGGCTATCGGAACACTCTATACGACAGCAAAGTATGTCGCCGACTTTTTCCCTACTTCGCTTGCTAACAATTGTTTTTAGCTTTGTTGCTGATCTAGTCCTCGTCAGTCTAATTATCACTTATTCATCAGTGTACTCATGACCTAAATGTCTCTTGCAGATCTACCGCTGCTACATTGTCTGGGGATCAAGAAAGAAGATTGTTGCGCTGCCTGCCTTCATTTCCATTGCTAACTGCAGTCTGTATATGCCCCCTCTTCTGCAGTTATAACACATCTAATGAGTGAATATCAGGCATCTCGTTCACCGCTATAGGCCTCGTCAAGGCAGGGTCGGCTCATCTCTTTGCTACCTCTCACGACGACAAAGTGTATGTAGGGGATAAGCTGGACTATGCGTTTTTGGGTATCAACATATTCGAAAACGTACTGTTGACACTCTTAATCGGTGAGGCTATGCTATTTGCTGTTTCACTTAACGTGCTAAATGCTACCCACAAACAGCGGGTAGGATCTGGTGGATCAGTCGTGCTGCGACCAAAATATTTGGCGGTGATAAATCTGACAAGAGATACAATGCAATTGTTGCGATGTTGTGAGTGGTCATTTTTGGCTAGTGTTGACTCTTCGAACTTACCTTACCATAATTCAGCCTGGAGTCGGGACTGATCTATCCTGTGGCTCTCATCATATGTTTGGTTGTACAAGCAACGGGTTCTGTGGCGACTATGGCTCCGGTTCTTCTTCAGATCGTGGTGAGTCCTCTTTTTGTCAAATGAACTATGGATTTACTCAAGAGCATTGATGCACGTCTTCAGGGTATCGCTCCGAACTTTATCTTACTACGAAGCGCTCTAGGCGTGAGCTTTGACGGTCAACGTCACGATCACGACGACAGAGATCTGGAGTCAACGGGCGTCGAGGATACAATACACCACCGCTCTCCCAGTGGCGCCAACATCGAAGGGTACCCTACCTCTGGGAGCCCTTTCGGAGGAACCGCGACATTTGTGAGCAATTCCAACTATAGCGCCCTCGGGGCTACTTTCCAAGCAATCCATGGATACAACGGAAGCATAGGACACAATTGTGTGATGTCCGATGGTAGTATCAGCGAAGAGTTTAGTCCGTTCAATCAAAGTCAATTCAGGACTGAGTCGAGGCCGATGCTCAATGAGAAGGAGAGGAAGGGTAGACTTGAGCCACTGCGGAGCCAGTGAGCTGTTACAGTTTATGATGAGTTACGCTCGCCACGTATCGTATGCTACTAATTTATGTTTTATTTTTGCTTGGTACCTTGACAACTTGACAAGTAGAAGGAAATGAGAAGGTAACTCAGGCGGTGTCTCGTACGCGCGGGGTTGCATCATTTTCCACGCTCCCAGCTCACCCAGGTCCCAGTTATACCGCCTCACGAGAAAGTGCCACAGCACCTTAGCTCAACTTTGATCAAACACAAGTTGAACTATCAAAGCTGGAAACTGTGAATTAGAGTACTATGACAGAAGAACAAGAGGCTTGTGGTGCGAGACATAGGCGTGATAGTGGAAGTATAGGTTCACAATATGATAAATGTTAATAGGGACCCTGGCTCTATCTGTAGCAGGCTGCTCGCCACGCGCGATATGACTGCGGCTTCGGCGTCGAAACAATGGGCCGACTCTTTATTCCAAATATAGTTACATGGTAAGCACTGTCACATGCTGTTTTCTTCAGCCGTGAGTGCCATAATTCAATTCAATTAATAATTCTCTTTACAGTGACCACTGACCGACACAGTGCTCAGAGCGCAGCCTTGGGCATCAAAGAGCTCGACAGCTCCAAGATCTTCGGAACTCCTTGCTGATATTCTTGCAAAATGATACCATGGAACTCGATGGATCTTTAATATTGGTGGAGCAAGCTACAAGGCCGACAACCCAAGCCACCACCGTGGCCTATTCAATCAATATTGATAGATCCCCAAAATATCGCGGAAGCGGAAGCGGCGACACTCCGAGTCGGCAAGGCTCATTCTGGCAGATGCCATTGTTCACGAGAGTCGCAGACTCCCGCGTTTGCTCGCCGTTCGTAGTTGAATAGGTGAGCTGTCCGTATGTCTTTTGCAGTAAAGCTGGCATAGTTATTCATTGCAGTCTACGCTCACCCACCTGTGCGCAACTTCGCGAAGCTGATACGATAATCAAAAGTACTTGGTGCATCTTGGTTTCAAAATAGACCCGGTGCGAATGGTTATAAGATGATCAGGATTTTGTGGTGTGTGTATATTTTCGGAACACCCAAGCCCACCCTGACACACAAATTTAAGCAACTGCAAGCTCTTGGTCTCATCCCTCGATACCAGCTCAATCCTACATTGATTGAACACCCCATGAGAATGACTGACAGCTTTCCCTCAGTGCATGAAGCTGGAGATATGGATGATTTCATGGAGACCGTGCGCCCATCCCTGCTGGCTCTTATCGTATGTGCCCATGAGATCCCTCCTGTAAACTAAGGTACTGACACATGTGCTAGTTCGAGTTCCTCTTCTACGGTACGTAGATCGCTAATTGCATTGACAATTCCCCACTGAGTATATCAATCTAGGCGTTAATCTAGTTCTCACTATAGCCTATTTTCTCCTCGGCACCAGGCAAAAAGATGGAAGAACCCGCCTTTATCCGCTTGCAAACCTGACTGTGTTCGTTCTCGCAACTGTGGGGCTAGTATTATCCGTGGCGGATGTCCTCCGCGAGTTGGAGTTTTCCATTATATTCTTGAGTGATCTAGCTCGGACGCTGGAAGATTACGGGTATGCACGTGTCGAATCCACTTCGGGTGCACTTGGCCTAACGTGGGGCACTGACAGACTGGCTATCGTAACTCTCTATACAACAGCAAAGTATGTCGCTGACTTTTTTCTACTCCACTTACTGACAAATGGTTTTTTTATTTAGCTTGGTCGCTGATCTAGTCCTCGTCAGTCGAATCAGATCAATGTGCGCATTGAGTAGTGACCCAAATGTCTCTTGCAGATCTACCGCTGCTACATCGTCTGGGGATCAAGAAAGAGGATTGTTGTGCTGCCTGCCTTCATTTCACTTGCTAACTGCGGTATGGATGGGCACATCTTCTGTCAATCCATCTCTAACAAAACATCAGCTATTCCCTTCACCTTTGTAGGCCTTTACATACCATCGTATAATGTAGTTGGTTTCGGTGTGTATTGCGGTGCTGCATTTTTCGCTATCAACATCTTCGAGAACTTACTATTGACATTCTTGATCGGTAAGCCAATGCTCTCGATATTTCCTACTACACTGCTTAGTCTGCTACGTACAAACAGCAGGAAGGATATGGTGGATTAGCCGAATTACTACCAGAACTTTTGAGGGCAAAAACACCGATCGGAGGTACAACACAATTATCGCAATGGTGTAAGTTGGCGCCAGTTCCTCCCCTGATTGTTGTATGAATTAACGCGTGAAATTTGAAACTTCAAAGCCTAGAGTCGGGACTGATTTATCCTGTGGCTCTCATATGCTTGCCCCTACAAGCGACAGGAAATATGGCATTAACGGACATGGATTCGGTTCTTCTTCAGATCGTGGTAAGTACCCCGTAAAAATCACATCCTAGTAAACAAGCATATGTATGTTACATTTTTAGGGCATCGCTCCGAACCTGATCGTACTACGAACCGCTCTGGGCATTAGCTTCGATGACAAAGTCAGGGAAAGCAATGACGGAAACGGACACATCGAGACGATGCATCACCAGGAAATGACGTTTCGTACTCCTCACTGGTGGCACAATGCTGCGAGAAGCGAAAATTTCTTTGCTTCCAGGAGCCCTCTGGTTGATAACATCCCTCCTGCGAACACTCTCGGCTGTAGGAGTGAATATGATGTCGGAAGTACCGATGATACTCCGAGCCGTGCAATGCCCAATGGTAGCATCACCGCGTTCAGGCTACAGACTCCAAGTCAAGTCAGAACTAAATCAATCAGACCGATACGAAAGGGAGAGGGAGAACATCCTTAAGCTGCTCCGATGTACAGACTGCTAATTCAGGATCTATTATGAGTGGAGGAGGGGAATTATTATACAAAACCCGCGTTGTACATTTTGAATCGTTCCTCTATCCCGGCCTTTATTTAAATATTAATCAATAGGCGATCACTCTATGTATACACATTGACATCAATTCTGTTATTCATGACATGCGTCAGCACTCACTGCCGAGTCAGGGTACCATAGTGTACGATAGGAAACCGCCATAAGGTTATGGTACTCAACATCCAACCTCATACCACGAAAAGAGTCGGACATCAAGAGATGAGTGTGCCAACTGACCGCGAAGAGCATACGGATTTAAGGCTGACAGACAGGACTTTTGTGAATCGCTGAATGGTACCACTGATATTGTCGATATATATACAGCCATGAAACATCGTGTACTTTCAAGGGAGTGTAGAACAGTGTGAGCAAACGCGTAGCGGCGGCAGGTCCGGTGTCAGAAATCCAGCGGCTAGGGCGACCAGGTAGGCGAC
>JH814865.1:52945-79374 GCA_000296255.1 Omphalotus olearius VT 653.13
TGGCCACCAACAGCCGATAATAGGGGATAGTACTCAACCGGACCACCCGATATATGCGCGGCACCTTATGTACAGTCAAGCACTAAGTAGATTCGGTATCATCAAAGAAGCAAAGCGAAACGGTAAGTAGGCAAGCAAGCAACGCATCCGAGTAGGAATCAAGGTCCGTCCACGATCTGACGACTCGGACTCAGAGGCGCCTCTGCGTGGTATGAAGTCCGAGGACGAGCCGGAGCGGGGCTTGCAGAACGTGACAAAGATCGACCGCGACGGCGAGGAAGAGAACTGTAGTCGATTGCGGGGCCAGTATATCGAGTAGGCGGAGAGTTCGTTTCTTGAGCGATACCATGAGCCCAAGAACGTGTACGAAAGGAGTCCATTCGTTCATTCCGCAGCAGTTCTCTATCTGATACGGGAGAGCGAGTTATGAGTCGACCGCGATGTTCATGTTCATGGTGATCCCTAATAAAGACAGGACGTAAGTCATCAATCCTTAATTTGCAACAAGTAACTTTTACAACCAAAATGGCTCGTAGCGATCATGATACGGCGGTGTTCGAGGTGGCAAGACCCGCGTAAAGTCATACTCATTCCTTCCATGTGTTACTGCCCGATGATCAGACACTTCATGGACGTAGCGACTCCGAGTTCGAAAACGTTCGGCGGAATGTGCACGCCTCGCTATCAGGTCACTTCGATCCCTGGGGCTCGCGCCAGGAGGCAATTCATATGGATGGTGATAAGCATCACGGGTGTAATTGTATCGTGCATACTCTGATTCAGAAGCAGCGTAGAGGTTCCTTCGAGACGAGTAGGTTCTGTGTTGCATAGGAGTTAGTGGTGGCCAATCGTTTGGTTTCTCGTATCGTGAAGCTACGGATTGACCACGGCTCGGAGGCGGTGAGCTTAAAACAGCATAGTATAAGAAGGGGGTTAGATACGGTTGAAGTGTGAAAGGACGTACGGCGAGTAGTGAGACGGGCAGTCCCTGGATTGGACAGAGTGTGTTAGGAATGTTACTCATATCAATGTTGATTTTTTGAAGACTTACGCACGTTCATGTCCAGGCTTACCGCACCCGGAGCATGCATATTGGGAGCTTGAACACGTCAAACAGGAACATATCCGCAAACCAAGGCAATGCAACTTACGGGTGAGTGCATTCTCTATACGACAACGTGAGTGAACTCTAAGAAAAGTTTATGGATTCGCAATAACCATACCTCGACCAGTGGCCAGCTTTCCCACATCGCCAACACAGTGTTAGAGACCTTGTAGATCTGTGACCTCCATGAGATATTTCTGCGATGATTTGTTGTCCTTTAAATTCCGCTCCGTTTAATCTCTCAACACAAAGGTCCGCTGCATGCTGGTTGTAGAATTCCTGATCCAAAAGCAGTCTGGTAAGACGCGATCTATGAAGTAGCGGAGGGACTGCACCAGTCGGTGGGACGTACAGCGAAGGCATATCCATCCCTGAATCGTACAAGTCAGTACCGGCTTGAAAGAGATGGAGAAGATTGCATACTTGACGCGTAGCTGATATATTCTGGAAATACTATTACAGAGTTCATATATTTCCTCTCGGGTGCATAGAGGTAGCTTTCCAAGGTAAACTTTGTTAGGCTGTTGATAAGTACGGCGGCTCGTGAGGTGCGCAAAGAGAGAGAGAGAGCCTAAGAGAGGGCTTACAGATGGCTCCGTAGAGCTAGGTTCCATGTCCTCTTGAGACGCACAAGTTACTACGCCCCAGTCAAGTTGAACGTTTGACTCTGAAGAATGTCCGTAATTTTACTAATACTAAGACGCATGTTTCGCGAACTGCCGCGTAAGATTCAATTCGTTGACGTGAAAAAAAGGTACGGCACGTATATACTACTTGCAAAAAGATGGACACCAGGACAATCCACATCATTGGAATGGAGAAAGTCAAAGACTCGAAGACCCTGCTTCCAATTGATTAGCTTCGTGGGAATGATATTCCTATTATATCCTCCGCATTACTCACTCGTACCGAACACCGGCGCACGGACCACCACAAATGTTCTCCTTCCGGACAATTTCGCGCTGCTCACGGTGTACAGGACATTTCTCTCGATACCTTCTTTCTACTTCATCCATTCGTAGAGCCGATCCATGGCCACTTCCACATACACCACAACATCTCGCTTCGACAACTACACCGGCAGATATTCCCCCTCCGACACCAATAGAACGTCCTAATGAGTCCATCGATACACTCCGTGCACGACTTGTATACCAGTCTCGAAAGCGGGGAACACTAGAGAGTGATCTTCTTCTCAGTACGTTCGCACGGGATCACCTAAGAACGATGAGCTTTGAAGAATTAAAGGAGTATGACAAGGTACGCACAAACTTTCGATTCTTATTCTAGGTTAAACTCATCCGATGTTTCAAGCTTTTGGATGAGCCGGACTGGGATATATACTATTGGTCTACAGGCAAACGTACACCACCTGAACGATGGGCTAGTACCGCTCTTTTGGAGAAACTTAGAGTGCACGCACGGAATGAAGGCAAAGTGGTACGGCGGATGCCTGCGCTTTAGTTGTTTCATTTTATGAGACCCGATGGTTTTAGCAGTATCAGCTAGTATCAGCCGCACCGGCATGTTACAAAATTGAAATTACTATTTTTCATGTAGAGTATTGATCAGGATTCAGTGGAATGAGAAGGATACAGTACGAAGTGCCACATTCTAATGGGACTGACAATATCTAAAAGTATAGCGCGACGCCACAGGTGAATGCATTAAGAGGGAATCGAACCCCCGGCGGGTCGAGCGACGGGACCAGTCATATGTCCAGTCACATGGCAACGACCCAGGTTACCACTACCCCATTAATGCTTATGATTAACAGCAGCGACAGTACTTAGTAGTTCTTTTCATCAGTCTTTCTTCAACTCGTTTGTCCATTATGTCCGTAGTGAAAATTTATACCACTCGTAAGCTGTTCAAATTGCAGCCAACCACACGGTCACAAGGCGCCTGCCTATTCAGGGACGAGCCTTCCGTGCCGTCCTTCCCTACTAAGAGCGCTCTCATCAATGGCACATAAACCGACTTCGAAATCCGATGTCTGTTCAAAACCATTCCCGTACTCGGTGATCGTTTAATTTCATGTCCAGGACGTCTCGATATGTGAGTACAAGACGTTGTCGGACATCTCAGGATGTGCGTTCAAGTACTGAACTACTCGCTTCCAGTCATCGTTTGACTCTGACTCCGAGGTGTTTGGCCTGCTCGGTTGGAGCCATATGAGGTGCACACCGAGGTCTTGAGCTTGGTTGAGGATTTCGAGGGCAATCTGTGGTGGTCGAATGTCGGGTTAGGATGGATCAGATGTAAAGGAGAAAAAAGGGAGAGGGAGAGGATACGAACGGAGGGATGAGAGGTGATTGAAATAGATGTTTCTGTAGGGTTGGATAGCTCGGAGAAGGATTGGAGACAAGCTACGCCTTGAGAGGTGGAGGAGAACTGTTTAATAAAGGACATTAATTTATGTGAGGTGATCGTGAAGCTACCCTACCGGGTTTACAGGCACAACATCCTTTCCTTCCTCTAACAAAGACTTGAAAACCTGCATTACATCAGTCGGAGGCAGTTCGTCGTAAATGTATCAAGCCAGCGCAACGTACTCGCGTTCCGACTGCGTCCTCATCGTCAGAAGCGCCATACACAGCAAATTTCGGCGCAGACAAGAACAAGTCCCGCTTGTAGTTGAGGTTCTCCAAGATGATTTCGGAGGAGATGGATAGGGCATTGGCAGACGAAGATGTGAGATATAGTGCGGTGGTTATGCAGAGCCAAAGATTGCAAGTGAACGAGAGAATCATGACCTGTTACGTTTTCTAGAAACGAGAGTGCCTTGTCAATCCTGGAGTTTTGCGTCCTAGGATGCAATAGACAATGGGTATACTTGCTGATGTGAAAGGTTCAAGACGTCGAATCCGGTTCGACGCTCGTCTGGTGATGGGTATGTAAGGAGTGAAACGGCCCAAAGCGCGACCTTGACCATGCCAAATTTCAATGCCATGCCACGTATGTCCTTTTGGCTCTTCGCGTAGAAGAACAGTGATGCTCCATAACGGTTACCAGCTGGAAGCAACCCCCGTCGCGTCGAAGAAATTAGAATATCATTCGACTCCAATCGAAGTTGTACACCATCAGTTTTTTTTTAGATTGACCGAGGCTATGTTCGAGAAGATCTCTCACTGCATCTGCATCTTCATAAAACTGGTCCTGATCAGGTCTTGATGAAAGTAACTCTGTGAACGAATTCCGAGCGATCTCCTTGAAAAAGAAAAAAACATTCCAGGCGAACCGTCGCGGCACTTGCTTCCACATGTTTACGTAATCTATATACCATACTTGTGTGGCGCTCGGAGTGTGCCTTTTATGCGGTTTGACGTTGAACTTGGACCTCGAGGCTCGCGCGACCATTTGCAACGACATTTGCTGAGATCGTACTGAGCCTTCTTTTGCTGTCTATCAAGGTGCTAATGCGGCGAGAATAGTTTCGTGTTCATCATGATCAGTATCAATTGCAGCTGTCCCTGTTTATAATTACATAAATTCAACAGTAACAACAGTGCGTTCCAGCCGGGCTGCCTGCCACGCTTTGTACCAGTCTACGAGACCATATTCCAATGAAAGAAAAAAACCAGAATCAACGAAAAAAGAGACCGCTGTCACTGAATAATTTCAATTTCAAATTGAGCAGCCCCGCGGACCTGATGCGGGCCTGATGCGGGCCTGAAACAGCCTGCGTCATGCAAGAATAGAAAATTTTGTATGATTTCGTCTTCCAATGCAGTTCTACTTCTTAATGTCTCACACTCTTTTTCTCTTCTCTTCCACTTACATGAGGTGGACGGCCCCTCCAACTCGTCGAGAACTGACTCTTCTCATCTTCTGTCTGGTTCTCTTCACACTCGCCTTTAACTTTGACACGTCTGTGGAATATCTTGGTATTGATGCCGTGACTGCACAACGACAGGTTCTTTTGAAGCTTGGGTTCACCCCACGTGAAGTGTTGAGGGATGGAAGACGACCGCTGGGGTGGCGAGATCGTGTAGATGATATTATCTTTGGGAATTGGAGCTGGTATCCGGGACAGACGGCGGGTGAAGATGTTGATGACGGGCAGGAGTTTGGTGTCGGTGAACACATGTCTATGTGGATGGGAAAAGCACAGAGGGAGTCTCTTTGGCCGCCGACTGATGAGCCTAGCGTGAAGGAAGGCTTTTGGAGATGGGGTGAACGGATCCCCAAGACGACGCTGTTGAAACACGTCCCTGGTACGTCTACAAAAAACATCATATCGGATCATAAGAAATCTAATGTAGTCACAGGTTACACAATGCTAGATCAAGTCATTATATTTAACTGGACGGTGTACATTGTTACGGACCACCCAGAATCGTTCCCTCAGGCAAACCTCATAACAATTCCTCGGGAGAGCAAATGGGAAATTATATCAACTGAAGCTGCTAAAAGCACAATAGGACAGTATGGCGGAAGGCGAGTTTCTTCTTTTCCTTTCAGTTCGTTACTTACAGAGATACTTTAGAATGCGAGGTGTAACCTGGATCAGCCCCAACTCAATACCCCGTAAGTTGTAATGTTCGTATATGAGTAAAATATCTCACTCGTTATTCAAACAGAAAATACGACTCTCTTAACCCTCTGGTCCCTCTATTCCACCCTTCACCCTTCAATCCCCATAAACGGGCTTACCTCCCTCCCACCTCCCTCCCGTCTCATATTTCCTCATACACCAGTCTTTTCCGACCCAGACTACAACCGAAACCAAGTCCCAGAATACTGGCTCCCACGTCAACGCTCCAACACGGGGTTCCACCCGTTCCTAGCAAAGTCCGCTTTCCCTCAAACGGGCATACTCTACAAAGAAGACTGGGCTGATTACATGGACCTACATGTTCCTTATGTTCTTGAACGCGTGGTTGTAGCTGATTACGAAGTGGGTGGTGTGACTGGGTTGAGAAGCGTACTTGGACTTGCGGAAGCGGCGTCGGAGTATTGGTGGGAACCTATACGGAGGAATCTGGCCGTGTTTTTCGAGGTTTATGATGAACCGTCGTCGAAGCCGAGGGATGCGAGGAGGTGGACGAGGGTGGAGGAGAGGAGGGTTTTGACGTATGTGTATAGGAAGGGTGCGGTAAGGGAACGGGATCATGAAAAGCTCGTGCAGGTGTTGAGGAGGATGGCGGAGGAAGAGAGGACTGAGATCAATATTGTTGAGGCTGTGGACACGGAGGGTAATATGGAGTGGGGAGAGAGACTGGGGGCTGTTGTTAGATCCAATGTGAGTACCGCTGGTCGTGTGTGATTCATACGTTAACCTGGGCTTGGTAGATTATAATCACCGCACAAGGGCCTGATACCCTCGACGGGGTGTTCCTCCGTCCGTCACCCGAAACGACCGTTGTAGAGCTCTTCCCACCAAATACAGCCTCACACGAGAGACAGATTATAGCAAAGTCCCTTGGGATGACATATATAGCTTGGTCAGGTAATCGGTGAGATTTCGCAGATGTTTCTCACGATGATATAGTGCTAATCTCTTTCTGGTTTGCACAGAAAACTATCTTCGACAGAAATCGAAAGCGTTTCTACGAAATCACCAAATAGCAATGAACGAGGACAAGACATATCGGTAGATGCTGACGCGCTAGTTCGGACTATTTGGGAAACGCTAAAACGATGATTGGATTGGCGCTTCATTCGAGCGTGTATTGCTTTTTCGACACCTCCTCTTCCACCGCTCCGCTACGTCTCCCACATCGATGACTTCCTGACAGAAAATTGGGAGACCCAGGAGAATGCTGTGGGCCTGAAAAGTGTATCAAAATGAAATACGAATGCGGACGCGGATGGGAAGGAGGAGTGAAGGAATGTTGTATGATCTTTTTCGGTTTGTGTCTCGGTTTACCTTTTGAGCAAGGCTGTACGAGGGATCGGGGTCTGGTTTGGAGCCTGCATCAAGTCCGAAGGTGAAAAGGAGGAGGAGCGGATTGGGGTTGGGGTGTACACCCTTCTATATGCGTTTGTGTGACGACGCGAGGGTGCCTGGAGCACTTCGTTGTGGCGAGGAGTTGGTATTGTAAATGGCCTTCGTCTAATGACGCGACTTGTTGGGAAGAGGTCCGGGTTTGGTCGTACGCTGGGATCTTTCGTTCGTTCGTTCGTTCGACTTTTTTTCTACCTCTTATTCGATTTTACCCGATAATCTTCACGCAGAACTGGTTTTTGTTTTTGGGTTTTTTTTTTGGGTTTCTGGATCATGGACTACGCATGGATCATTCTCGGATGTCTTTTATAATTTCTGCACTTCAAGTTACCTTCACAGTTTTGTTTTCATCCTGATTGTCATGATACCCTTCCTTGTTAGTTAGTACTACATACCACTTGCCGGTGGCAGCTTTGTATTCCGTTCGTATATATACTTTGACGACATTCGCAGAGTAATTCACATGCATATGTACAACGCACGAGCATCCAA
Source organism: Omphalotus olearius VT 653.13 (assembly GCA_000296255.1). NCBI lineage: Eukaryota > Fungi > Basidiomycota > Agaricomycetes > Agaricales > Omphalotaceae > Omphalotus > Omphalotus olearius. The sequence continues at coordinate 60,493 of JH814865.1, forward strand.
TTATTCATCTTGCATACGGTCAATTTCTTGCCTCAACTTTTAATATCAACCTCACCTTCATGTTCCTTTCGTTCAATGTTTTCTTTTTATACTTTCGACGTCCGGATCCTCCTGCTCCGCCCTATTTTAGATCGCACAGTAGTATGAAACGCATACATCAACCATCACGCACTGGCATATATTGAGCAAAGTGCTTTCCCGTATATCTTGAGTACTGTTGCAGTAGGTTTAGATTCTCCAGTTAGTTCAGTGGCTCAGTGCCAGCAGCGCTCAGTGCTCAGCGGTCAGGAGCTGGTAGACGGCGCTTTCCTCTTTCAAAGTATCAGCTAATCATTGAAATAGTGGGATATGTACTACATGCTAAATCTCAACAGCTTACTGACTCGCTACAACTACAGCCTGATTTCCATCGCACCCGGTTCAAGTCCCATCACAAATGGGTACCTTGTTAAGCATAACCGGGGGGAATTGCTTGCAAATGACTTGCGTAGTCACAATATCCTTAACATTGGATTCGTCGTCTTGACTTTGGCAATCGAAGCTCACTCCAAGCGTGGTTCGTAGTAGAATGAGGTTCGGAGCGATGCCCTGTAACATGCTTATGGCTCAGAGTTGGTTTTCATGAAGTTTCGAAAGAAGACTTGCCACGATCTGAAGGAGCACCGAATCCATTGTCGCGACAGACCCTGTTGCTTGTACGACCAAGCATATGATGAGAGATACGGGATATACCAGTCCCGATTCTAGTCTTAATTATGGGTGAGTTCGAAATCGATACCGTGACTCGGACGAAAGTGGGTACCCACAGCATCGCAACAACAGCATTGGAGATCTTGGATTTATTGCCACCAAAAATGCTGGCAGTGGTTCGGCTGATCCTCCAGATTCTTCCCGCTATTTGCATGTAACATTTAGAAAATTGATCAAGAATGCACAACATCGATAGCATTGCCTTACCGATTAACAGTGTCAACAGGACATTCTCGAAGATGTTGGTACCCAGAAAAGCGTAATCAAGCTTATCTCCTGCGTATACTTCGTCATCGTAAGACGTAGCAAATAGGTGGCTTGACCCTGCCTTGATGAGGCCCATAGAAGTGAGCGAGACACCTGAAATTCACTGATAGGGAGTGTGACAATGGCAAAAGATATGCATGCACATACCGCAATTAACGATGGAAATGAAGGCAGGCGCAACAACTACTCTTTTCCTTGAGCCCCAAACTACATAGCAGCGGCAAATCTGCAGAAAGATATTCGAGTCACATTTCAGGTCAAACTAATAAGTCGAGTGGTGCTTTGACTGATGAGGACTAAATCAGCGACGAAGCTGTAAACATCTTGTAAGGAAGTGACACAGGCGGATATTCAGCAACACACTTTGCTATCGTATACAGCGTTCCGATAGCCGATCTATCAGTGTCGCACATTAGAACTAGTACACCGGAAGTGGGTTTTGGATACACATACCTGTAATTCACCAGTTGCGTTTCAGATTCGGTTATATCCAGATCACTCGCAAATCCAGCAAGAATGAAAATCTTGAATTCGTTGATGACTTCCACCGCGGACAATACTAGCACTGCAGTTGCGAGAACGAACACGGTCAGGTTTGCAAGCGGATAAAAACGGGTTCTCCCGCTTTGTCTGGCGCTAAGAAGGAGATGGACTACGGTAAGCACTAGGTTGATACCTGATGAATAGAATAGTCGGAAATCTATTCAATAAGGACGTATCGATAGTACTAGTGTTGACTGTACCGTAGAAGAGGAACTGGAACTGACACACGGAGAATCAGTATCTGAGACAGACGAAGATCATGAGCACATACGACGAGGGCAATCAGAGGTGGATGTATATCCTTCATGACTTCACCCAAGATCTGAACTTCCAAAGCTGAAGAAGAGCTGATACTCATACTCGTAATGTGTTCTATCGACGTAGTTGGTAGAAGCCAAGTGTGCATTACAACTTTCAGTTCGTTTGAATTTAAGGTGCCAGTCTCCTGTCTATCACTGGCTCTTTCGATATCAACAAAGAGATGAACAAGTTTTGATCGGCGTCGTGGTGACTTTGCAAATCCGAGCACAGGCCTTCACAATAAAGGCTGAGATTGTTCATCGCCTTTAGAATATATATTGATCAGCTGGAATGCAAGAAATGTTTGGATAGCTCACCTTTTTGAGAATACCAGTCAACGTCTAGGTGCACTTGCCACCCGGCACACCTTGTGGATGGGCAGTGCAGATTTTCACCCCAACAGCCGACCGTTGCCGGTTTGCTCAACACGTAGAATGGAATCCAAACAAAATTTACAATTGTTGGCCATCGAGTTTGCTTTTATCGTCCCTTGTTGATGGGCATTCAAGATTCAAGATTTTCACAGCTCAGTGAGCACCGTCTTGAGGACCTGGGCATCGAGCCCAATTGCTATTTTGGTAACCAATTTAGTGTCCCAGAACAATGAATATATAACTAACTTTTGCTTACTTATTACTCCAACTACATCAGCAAAACCTGGGAAAAATAAGCGTCCTTACAGCATCAGACAGTACTACCCAGAGCTGTACGGAATATGTGAGCTCCACAGTGCCGCACAGCTCTGTATAGAACTGTCCTGATTTTTTAAAGTTAACCAGGTTTTCCTGCAGAGTCGATCATGATTTCAGAGGTGATTAGTCATCATAAGCGCTCATCTTTCACAGTCCTCTTTCTAAATTTCTTGAAGTTTTCATTCATCCGTTGAACTTTCCTTCTGTTTGTCAGGAAATGGCATGTAGAGCGACAAATATGCTGTGATTAGAAGAGACTTTGATTTGCATCCTCGGTGTTCTTGGGTATTAGATTCCCTTTCGACATGGTGAAACATATTGGCAATCCGAATTGTTATGAATCTGGCGACGACCGCTAGGATATATCATCTCCGGGTGCTTTTAGATGTGAGTTCAACTCATTTACCCCCTTGTATGTCCTGAGTCTATGTACATAGCTCGAGATCGACACCTAGCCTCTTGCTAGTTGGCTCGGAATTGGAATCAAGTTCTTTGTCTCTGGAAAGATGTACTTATTTCGGCTGCTAGCACTGTGCATATTGCTGGAACCAAATGAATACAAGACGGATTGGCTTCTCAGACAGACTGGGAAGTCGGACACCATTGGATTGCGGCACCTTTTGCTAAACGTGCAATAGCAGACTGGCAGAAGAGTTCTTGCGCGTTCCAACTTGCCGCCAATGTCCTTAATTCTGTGAAGCGAATTTCACCCAATCTTTCTGTCCTCTTGTTGAAGATGTTTTCATTCATATCCCTGACGTCGAAGGCACTTTTCCGATTTCACATAAAAACAAGGAACGAGGACGCGACATTCCGTGGATGCTTATCCCAAAACAACATTCTTCCCGATTCTTACGCTCATACGCGTGTACGCCTCCCTCTCCCCTCTATGCCCTCTCTAGTAACGCGCTTGGAAAGGATGGAAAGGAGCCGGCTTTGGTCGCTTACTGAGCGATGCGATTTCAAGTTCGGTGCTTTTCACACTTTCCCCGCCAAGGTTACGTAGCAATCGTCTTCTCCCACTCATACTTGCGGACAATGGATTCGATTCACGAGCATCTGTCTTCAAAGCTTCATGATTACACCCTCATCCTCATCTTCTACTCGTTTTTGCTTTTGTTTCGATTATTTAATTGAACAGTCTTTCAAATTCGTACCTCGCGTCGACTCCTTCTCCGCCATTTCAAATTACGCAGACTCATTTACTTGATGAGACGCGTGCTACAAGCACCTCTGCAGAGCGACGCACTGGGGTTCCCCGTATTTTCACATCAGACATATTTTCGGGCTCGGTAAAACACAAAGCTACTTGTACTTTGGGGGTTGAGGTGCTCCGAGATAATATGTCATTCATTGGAGTGTGAGCTAGAGTCAGTTGACATGCAGAGAGCGTGCGGCACGGGCATCGTGCAGCGACGCAGACCGTAAGCAAGCCAAGGCTTAGGTTGATGTTATGGACGCTCCTTCAGGTCGAATTGCACAGTACACATACCCTGAGCGGGGTTACATTGTAGGTCCGCAGGTGGCTGCTACATAGCCTACACCGCTCCGAGGCGTTCCACGGCGGATATTTCAGACCTGTTGAAACTTCTCAGAGCCTTCAGTTGCTCCGGAAAACTGTGGAAGACAGAGCAATAAGCCTCACCCTTGTACTTTGTGTCGTATCATGAGGCAGCGCACCTGTGCAGAAAGCTTACGCGGTGTGAATTCACAATGTGAATTGTGTGTTTCGTGAGTCTGAGTATATGAGAATAGATAGTAGACGTTGAGCAAGGTACCCGGACGCGCTCTCGAAACCTCCGTCCCGAAATAAAGAAGAGCTTGGCCCGCGCGTGAGCGCAGCTGGCTATAACTGGCCATCTGGCATCCGCAAGCAAGATCGTTTGTTCCACCAGACTGTAATGTCATACGAATGCCATATACATATTATATAGGTCGCGAGGATCTTTCGCGATTGTTGACAGAGGCAGGCCTGGAGCCCCGCGATGCGGCGATCAGTAGGCTACCCGGAACCCGGAAGAGGGATAATCTGAAGTCAGGGTTGTTTGAGGTGAAGACAGAGACTTACCGAAACTGATATATGATAAACTTGCACGCTTTGTGGATGCGGACCTGCGCAGTCTGATCAAGTCTGAATGCACATTGCATAGGAACACGATGATTCCTGAGAGACACTAGATAGGAACGGAGTTAAAGTAAGAAATCGAGCATATCATTTGCTTTCAATCATCGGCGCAGAGGCAGGCCGCTGACTACTTTGAAATCTCGAAACAAATGAACGTTCGAGAGCGCTAATTAGTAAAATTAATCCATGATTGTAAGGGTTGATCTGTGCTCAAGCACTGATGACGAGAGCTAGTTACTTACGGAGCGAGGAGCTGGAGTGTTCAAAGCATGATATCCACCTGTTTCAGAGCTTTTCAAAATGCTCAAGGCGCATCAACACCGTGTACGGCTGCGTATGGCTTTCCGAGGTTGAAATTCAAAGCTCCGTTAATATTAAGCTAGAAACTACTTACTTTGGATTCCTCTGGAGGTCTACAGCCTGTTATGAATGTACATAACCAGTAGCGAGTGTATAGCCTTTGAAACAAGGCAAGGCCGCAGATGAGCAGGCGAAAATTAGTGACTGACGGAGTACTCACCGGCTCCCATGGTCCTTCTCATGACCAACGTCCTATTGCGTCAAGACGCGTTCAGCATCGGCTTTGTAACCTTGAAAAGAAGGGCTATAATATGTCGACTTGTCGCCATCGTTGCCATTGGATTCTCAGAGGCCTACGCTGAGGCTAAACTTCTCTTGGTTTTTTTGCTGTGGATACAGAGATGACAGAAGCAAAACAACAATCCGAGAAGACGGAAGTTTGTCCTCGTTCGCCAACTGGGTCCTTTACTTCGTCAGTAACTGTTCAGCATCATGATCATACGCTCGAGCATGACGGTCATGGTGAATCGGCGATACCGGCTGACACGAAAGAAGAGGTTTTGGAGAATGCGGAGGATGATTGGGAGGATGATCCTGCTAATGCTAGGAATTGGTCGCCACGGAACAAATGGACTTGTGTCGCTGTGGTAAGTGTTTAACGTCTGCGGAATGTAAACTGTTTTATTGATCTACATATTTGCTGCTCGATTCAGGTTTCTCTGTATACCTTTGTTCCTCCCCTAGCTAGTTCTATGTTGGCTCCTGGGCTTCCATCTATCGCCATAAAATACAACATCACGTCCTCCACACTAAGCGCTTTAGTCCTAAGTATCTTCCTCGTATCTTTCGCGCTCGGTGTATGTATATTGGTTCTGTTGCAATACGATGACTCTGACTCTTTTTTTCCTAGCCTCTGATTCTCGCACCTCTATCAGAAATGTACGGACGAACATGGGTAAATGCGCTGCTCTATCAGTCTTACTTTCGTTTTAACTTCCCTTCAGGTTTTACACTTTGGCACCTTATTCTCTCTAGGATTCAGCTTGGGTTGCGCGTTCTCACCGAACACCGGCTCTCTTCTCGGTTTCCGATTTCTCGGTGAGCGCAAAACTTTCATGATAAGGACGTCCTTCTTTTGACACGGCAATCTAGCCGGGCTTTCTGGAAGCGCCCCAATAGCCTGCGGAGGAGGATCAGTAGGCGACCTATTCTCTGAGCGCGAACGAGCTTCCGCCATGGCACTCTACAGTCTAGGCCCTTTGATCGGTCCCGCTGTCGGTCCCATAGCCGGAGGTTTCATCGCAGATACTATCGGTGAAAAATACGTTTTCATAGTTATCGCTGCTCTTTGCGGGCTGTCTTTGTTAATTGGTGTACCGTTACTGCGAGAGACGTATGCGCCTATCATCCGGCTTCGGAGAGCGTTGGCGGAGGGAGATCTTGAGAAGGCAAAGCGTTTCCACGGAGCGTTGTCGAATATGTCGAAGTGGAAGTATTTGTGGATTAATCTCTCGAGGCCGGTGATTTTGCTCACGAGGAGCTTTATATGCTTTGTGTTGAGCTTGTATATGGCTTTGTGAGTGCTCTTCACCTTGGCAATCCGCGTCACAAGGAAATTCAGCAGCTGACTCGGGTTTGGATTTCTCACAGTATGTATGGCATCTATTATCTGATGTTCACCACCTTCCCTGGTATGTGCTGTCGTTCTACATCCCCCTAATACACCCCGTTGTCGTCTCTTCTGACTCCGCCAATCATTCAGCTCTCTTCACAGGAACTTACGGATTCAGCACCGGAATTTCTGGCTTAGCGTATCTCGGTCTAGGCATCGGGTTTTTATCAGCTACAGCTTTCGGCGCTAAAACTGCAGATCAGATATACCACTATGTGTGTGATCACGCCCCACTTCTTCGTTTGCTTCCAAGTGACGTGCTGAAACTTTTTCTTTCTTTCTCAGTTGTCACAAAAGAATGGCGGAGTTGGCAAGCCTGAGTTTCGTATTCCTGCTCTGTTCTTCGGGGCTTTGTTCGTGCCTGTTGGATTATTGTGAGTTCTCGTTTATTTTACTCTATGCCCCTGAAGCGCATTTTGAATACCTGTTCTTTCACAGCTGGTATGGCTGGTCAGCGCAAGCTAAGATACATTGGATCATGCCTATCATTGGTACCGCCATTTTCGGATTTGGTACGCGCTACAATACATCTTGCTCGATCCAAGAAATTGAAGTCGTGTTCGTGACCTAGGCATGATGACGACTTTGTGCGTTCTGTCACTCTCATCTGATCTGCCACCTCCTGACCCACTCCTTATCCAGTTTGCCTATCCAACTGTATCTTGTGGATGCCTTCCAATTCGCTGCTAGTGCGTTGGCTGCGGCTTCTGTAAGCTCCAATATCGCTATTTGCACTGTCCTGCGCTTATCTGGCTTCACAAGGTTTTCCGTTCAATGTTCGGATTCGCTTTTCCGCTCTTTGGACAACAGATGTTTGACGCATTAGGTATGGGCGGCGGTAATTCTCTCCTTGGTGGTAAGTGCTCTGTTTTACTATCAAACTCGGAGACAACGTGGCTGATGAGACTTTCTTCTTGAAAGGTCTTGCTATCGTTCTCGGTATTCCGTTTCCTATATGGATCTACTACAAGGGAGAAGGTATTCGTGCTCGTAGTCCCCTGAACCGGTAGGGGGCTTGGGGTTCGAGTTCAAGTATAGTCATAGAGTCTGGGGATATATTCTTCGTGACGATGGACGATTTATGATGATCTTTTTATGAGTAGAACCATGAGGTAGTCAAGTTGAGTACTACGCCAGCCCTCGTAATGATAGATATATATCGTAGTAGTTGGTATATTTTCCATGGTTCATGAATCATTGAATGCATGATGGACTGACTGTCTGTATATTAGTATAAGCGGCTAAACTAAGCAGTGGGCTCGAGTAGATGTTCATGTGATATGGGAATAAGTGAGGCAGGGCTTAACCATGCAGTGGAATGGTTGGATGCAAACTGCTTAATGTAAATGGTCATCAATTCAATTCTGGCAAGGTACAAAATGAACTGATCTAATTCTACTTCATGCTGCTGCCGCGACCAACTGTCCCTTACTACTGGATAGCCAAGGCTTCTTCTCCTTGTAGTAGTTATCGTACTGAGGTTTATATTGCTGTCTAAGGCCACTCTGGGGTTGAGTTGGCTTGGACGGAGGCCCTCTCTGTTCAGTAGGGGACAGAAAATCTTCACTAGAAAAGCAGAGTAGAAGTAGGTCAGCGATTGTTCTCGATTTCATAGAGAGGAGACGCATACCACTGATTAGCACTTTTGAACAGAGCGTTGATGTCATAGGCCCTTTTAGCCGCATCTGTAGCCCCAGCCCCAGCCCCATCTTGGCTAGTTAACCACCATTTCTTGTGTACGAACCGGTATTTGGCATGAGTGGGAAGCCTGGTGTTAGCAGGCAAACACCATTGATGAGATTGATGAGGCTGTTGGTTCACTTGGTTCACTTCAGTATCGTTATATAGGCGGAGCTGTCAGGAACGCTATTTAGCCAAATTATAATCCCAAATACGACAGGATTTCAGATGACCTACCGACCATCTCCGTGTGATAGTTGTTGCGTTCACAACACCTTGGACTGTGCCAAATGCCCAAAGGCGGACCTTGGGGTATGCGGAAACTGTCTTGAAAATGCAGCACAGAGAGAACAGAACAACGAATGTAAGGCCAGCTTTCATGGTTGCACGGGATGATGGGAGAGGACCGGCCTGAAGAGATCGAGAAACATTAGTGTCTCTTATATACAGCCAGTAACTTGGTGTGGACAGCCATACCATCAGGGAACCCCGTGTCGGCCGACCATCGGATAAGACATTACAGTGTATAGTCAGGGGTACGGTTTTGAAGAGGCGTAGGCTGGCGTAGGCCGGGCATGCATGCATGAACGTTCATCAACACATGAAAATCACGTTGGGCAAAACGGGGTAGTTCAGGTAAAAAGATCAGTAAGTCAAGTCACTGTCATCGCATACATAGACCTGAGGCCTGATGGTTGGCGTTGGGGGCGTTGGCATTAATTCAAATCGAAAGAGATGGAAGGGACCGAGCACAACGGCGCTCCGGACCGAGTAGCCGCCATACTGTAAACCGCCAACCTAAACTTCGAGTTCAATCTCACACTTCTCCCACCAATTCGAAACATATGATTGACGCCGCGTTTTTGGTCTATTCTCGCGCTGAAACACACTCTCTGTGTTACTCAAACTTATATCTGTACATGAAACTCAACATAGATTTGTCCTGCTGATGCTTTACCAGCTTCCAACAAGCGCGCTCAGGTGCGATTCAACGATGTACTTACTTATATCCGCATGATTATTTATATTGGATTCTCGGTACCAGCTCTCTTGTGGTGCTGCTAGCCGCTGTTGCATAGTTTATCTCCCACCATGAACTATCCTCCCTTAGAGGAAAAGGCTCCTGAAAAAGCCATCGATGCGCTGGCTATGCAGCAGGATGCGGTCGACACTTTGCATCACGATGAAGGCAAACTGCGACGTGTTCTCCAGGCGCGACATATTCAAATGTACGTGTTTGTTAATTCTTTGGAGGCTAAGGAAAGATAACTCATTGGCTTTCATGACAGGATTGCAGTAAGCCGCTTTCTTATGTTGCTCCTGCAAGTAGCTGACTGAACCCAATAGATTGCTGGATGCATCGGTACAGGCCTTTTTCTTGGCTCAGGAAGTGCATTGCGTGTAGCTGGACCTCTCGGAGCTTTGATTGCTTATGTTCTAGTATGCAGTGTGGTGTACTGGTAAGAAGCTCATCATCATTTTTTTTTTTTCTTTCGTTCGCAACCTTTGTTCTAGCACATTATGTTCCGTTGCAGAAATGACGACCTTTGCCCCAATATCTGGGTCATTTCCCTACTTCGGTGAGTTCGTCATATCTCAGCTTTGCGGGGACAGCAACGCATTAAGGCCTCTTTTCAGCGAGTCGTTGGGTTGACCCGGCATTAGGTTTTGCATCTGGATGGGTGAGTTACATCAACATTTCCCATTCCTTTCCGCTCAGGTACTGATAAGTGTACGACATACAGATATATTACTATACATATGCGTACGGCCGTGTTCAGCTATAAATGGACTAGACTCAGCTGAGTATGAGCACCTTATTCTTCACAGCATAGCTGCTCCGGCAGAAATCAGTGCAGCAGTCATTCTTTTGAGTTTCTGGGACACTGATGCACGTACTTTCATCTTCTCTTTTTTTTTTCCTGGTCTCATCTCAGTTGCATGTTTAGGCAAGCCACACCCCGATATACACGGCGGTTTGCTTTCTATGCGATGTTTTCGTCCTTCCGTGATTGATCTGATCTCATGTTTCTTTAGGTCATCTTTGTCGCTGTGTGTGTGGTCAATTTCTTTGGCGTCAGGTATGAGATATCACTTTCAGCGCTCGGCTTTTGATCTGCTCAATGGTGTTTGGTCGATATATCTCAGATATTTCGGTGAATGTAAGTTTCATACGGCACACGAACCGCGCAATCACCCTAACGCTCAAGTTGCTCCACAGCAGAGATCTTCTTCGCCTTGGTCAAAAGTGAGCATATTTCGATCACACATATGGTGCATGTGGATACGTGGGCTCAATGACTTGATACTCGCAGTATGTTTGATTATCGGGCTCCTACTTGTGGGCTTGATCATCGACCTCGGTGGTGGTCCACAGGGAGACAGGATTGGTTTCCGTGTATGCATCAAGTCTGGAGTTTCTTGTCCGTTCTTGTCCGATATTTGATATCATAGTACTGGAAGGATCCTGGTGCTATTAATCGCGCCGGTCTCGTCAGTAATGTCAACACGGATCGATTTTTGGCAATCGTATCTACGATTGTTCAGGCGGCGTTTTCTTTGAATGGGATGGAGCTTGTAGCAGTGTACGTCTCTCCCTCATATCAGGCTGAGCCCACCATACCAAGTTCACTTTCAGCGCTTCTGCAGAAACCGAAAGTCCGCGGCGTAATGTCAAGAAAGCTGTCGGAAGGGTGTTTTGGCGTTTATTCTTTTTTTATGTGAGTGACACTTCGGCCAAGGTTTCGTTCCATACAACAGAATGTCTTACGAAGAGCGGCAGATCCTGGGTATTCTGATGATTGGAATGCTAGTAGCATACGATGATGATCAGTTATTGAACTGTACGTCCCGAGATATACATATTCTGCGTAATTAATAGCCTGACTTACGTCCTTATGCTAGCTTCGGGCACCGCGGCACAATCCCCCTTCGTCATCGCGATTGAACGCGCGGGCATCAAAGGTAACATCTTCACATCTTCTGCATGATTTTTTTCCGTTACGTATCTATTTCAACTCATATGTGTATCTCGTTGTCCAGTTCTCCCTCACATCGTCAACGGTGCTGTGTTCAGCAGCGCATTTTCGTCCTCAAATACTGCTGTATACCTTGCTTCTCGAATTCTTTATGGTCTTTCCCTGCGCAAACAAGCCCCGGGAATACTGAGGTATTGTACGGGGAATGGACTTCCGGTCGTCGCGGTTGGCGCTACGGTATGTTCGATTCTGTTGTATGGAGCTGATTTCGATCAAAGGTATCTTGTAGGCGGCATTGTCTCTGCTTGCATTTTTGAATGTGAATAGCGGAGCGGAGAAAGTGTTTAGGTCAGTCTTCTCTCATATGTACTAAGGATATTTTCATTGATGTCTGTACGCAGCTGGTTGACGTCGTTAGTAGCTTTGGGGTCGTTCTTTGGATGGCTATGTATGAACACGACATATCTCTTCTTTTGTGAGTCGCCCCTGATTCTGAAATCACTACATGCTTGAAATTTTTTGTCAGATCGCGGGATGAAGGCGCAAGGGTTTGACTTGCGAGATAACGCATACAACAACCGCTTTCAGCCTTTTATATCAATCTGGGGTCTCTCTTGGACGATCATCTTCATTTTCATCAATGGTTACGCCGTGTTCTTCAATTGGAACTCTTCGAACTTTGTCGTAGCATGTCCGTGTTCGCTGATCATCCTTTTAATTGCACTCTCATATCCGGATTTTGCTCCTTTTTTCGGTTTTTCAGATATCAATATCCCCATCTTTATCGTTCTGTTTGTCGGTTATAAGGTCATTAAACGCACGAAGATCAAAACACCGTTAGAAATGGACTTCATTACGGTACGCGTCTACAGTCTACACAATACATCTCTCAGAGGGCCTGTTCTTATGACTGTACTGACACTCTGACACAGGGAATTCCTTCATTCCAAGATACTGAGTTGCCTGTTATTCCACCCAAGGCTATATTCCAAAAGATTATTGCGGTCCTGCTCTAGACCTGAGGGTTTAAATAAATCAACTACAATGATGTCTATATCAATCGTCCGACGAATGCCAAATAAGATATGTACGATACATAGAAATGAGGGTAGAGAATTTGTTGTCCAAATGAGTGTTGATTTCAGTCGTTCGTAAGCACATAAACATAAATACGATGGATGACTAGTCTTCTGATTATCCAGTGTGTGAAGAAGAGATAGATGCTGATGATTTGGTGCGGACGTTGACACCGTTTGCGTCCCAGACTTTGCCTCTCCGCCGTTGTCGCAGAGGGACACTGGGTACGGGGGGAGGAGGAGCTGAAGGCAGAGGAGGAATACTTAATGAAGAATTGGGGGATGATAGCGGCTTCGATATACGATCCTGCTTGCGTGAAACCCTTAACGGTAATATGATGCTTTCTGGGGCAACAGACGGAATAGAGAGTGGTTTCGTAGTTCCATGTCCTTGTTCATTCCTTGACATGTCATTCAGCGGTGCAGAAGAGGCCACCGAGGAAACCCGACGAACAGACGGGCTCATTGTTGTGCCAGAATGTGACGCAATTGACGCAGTATCGTTGAGCAGATCCATTAGCAAGTTAGCAGCAGTACTGTCCACCGAATCTTCACTGGGTTTCATGGCAGCCAAAATGTGCCTTGTGGAATTCGAACTCCAAGAAAATTTAGTGGGTGTCATAGGTACACTGCGGGGTGGCCGTCGAGAAGAAGCCTCGAACACTCTCCGATCAGCAGGAGGGGAAGGTGTGGGCCTCGAGATTGACTTGGGAGCGACGGATGTCTCTGCTTCAGCAAAGCGAAGCCCTGAATATGGAGGGGGGTCCATATTGAAATCAGAGGGAACAAGGGTATATTGTGCTGCCGCAGAATCACTCTGAAGAGGGCCTTTGCGAGGAGCCACAGGTGTTGACTTTGGGGTTTGTACACTGCGTACAGGAAGGGGAGGTAGGCATCGGGGAGAGCGGGATGATGAAGTACTTGATGTATACAATGGAGCGGAGTGCGGTGCCGTAGGAAGAACGTCTGGGTAATTGTACGAAGCTGCGCTAGGGCTAGAAGCATCCGCTGTCGAAGACACGGGCGGAAGACTTCGCACATATTCCGGCTGACCACCACGAGGGCGCAAGCCTGCAGAAGGCACCTTCAGTGAAGACGCGCCTTTCTCCTCTTGTGTACTGGGAAGCGGTGGAAGAGGAGGTGGTGAGGGAAACATCGGAATTAATGATGGAGAACTAGGACTGCAAGAATAGATGGTATTTGATCCAGACTCTCCCCTCTGGTCAGCAGCAGCGTTCGACGACGAATGAGCTCGGAGTAATGCAACTATTTCAGGTGAAGTTGGCAAGATGGGAGCACCGCTGCGAGGTATTGCATTCAGTGGTACTAAGATATGTGGTCCCCGAGAAAGCGATGGCCTTCGCGGACCTTGTGGACTCGGTGGCAAAGGGCGGCGCCTTCGAGGGATCTTGGGTGTTGTAGGAGTGTTCCCATAAGTGAATAACGAAGTCCTTGCGCTCGTCGTCGCCACTGCGGAAGGTGAGGGAGAGGAAACACGGGAAATGTTTGAGATGCGGGTCCGAGGTCCTCGGGGGGAAGAAGTTGATCTATGAAGTCTCCTCTTCATCTTCTCCTTCTCAACACGTATTGCTCCCCCTGAGCGACGCTTTGCCCTAAGACTAGACTTCGAACTATCTGGGCTTTTGACAAGACTCGCTCTGGAACTGAAGCCTTCTGAAATGATGTCCAAAGCAGGCAGCGCCGTTCGCTTCTTCCGAGTAGGAGCATTCAAAGGAGATGCCGAAGACATAATTAATGGCGAACCAGCCATAGATGACCTTGTAGGCACAGCTGTCTGAATACTAGGAGTTTTTGGACTAACAGCAGATCGGGAAATCGTACTGGGAGGTCGCGTCTGACTCATTGGATAGTACGATGAGAACAGCGGGTAGCTGTTGGGCTCTTCCGCATCTGATTCATTGGCGAAAAGATGTAAACCTAAGCCTGCAGCTTTCTCTTTCCGGCTCCCATCCCCGGCCCGGAGGACATCAGACTTGACTGTCGGTATCTCCTTCAACAAGACTTTATCCTCTTCATGAATGGGCGACGGAAAGAAGGAAGAGGTAGCGGACAAAGATGCTCCAGACTGCGATCTTTTAGGTTCAGCGTTCACAGGTACAACAGGGGGTGCCCTAGAAAGCGTCCTGAAAAAAGACTTGGAGGGTCTTTGGAGAGGGGATTTCGGTACAGGATCTGGAGGAAGATCAGGGAGATCCTTTTGAGTCACGTTAGGAGTCAAGACAGGTCGTAATGGTAGCAAGGGAGTCGAAAGTGTGCTGGCGGATGCAGAGGTGAGGTGATGAGAAGTTTGACCCGGATGACGCAAGATCCCTTGAAGACCTGTCAGATGGCCAAGGCTGTTCGAAGATGAACCGTGAGATACCGCACTCGGCGTGGATGTAAGAATATTATGGTCAGGATGAGCCGACTCTTCGTCCTCCTTTTTTACTCCAAATAATTGCGGAAAACGAGCCATTATACGCCGTCGGTGGCGGAGGAAGTAGATTGCCAATCCAATACTAACGAACAGTACGACGCCAATTACAGGCCCAAAAATAGCAGGTGAAGACGTTTTTCTATCCGGTAAAGCTTGGGTTTGGGTAGGAGCGAGAGATTGACTAGGAGTCGACAACGCAGAAGGAGAGGGAAAGGGAGTGGTTTGCATTGAAGAGCTAGAACTTTCGGAGTCGATAGAAGTGTACCTAGAAGAAAGATCAGTGCGTTCTATGGAGGGAAAAACTAAGAGAACTCACTTCAAAGCGTCAAGAACAACATATTGTCCTTGTCCCTGAGCAAACTCCACACGCAGACAGTGGTTCCCAGCAGTCAAGTTCTGCGTCCCCCAGACAACCTCTGACGCAACTGTCTCCGAACCTCCGTCAGAACTAAACGGCTTTGAATAATCCTGCAGATCCACTAGAACGGGAGATGTTCCGTCGAGTGTTAATAGTGCTTTCACAGAGTACGGCCAAAGTGGGGAAAGGAAAAACACTCCGACACCTGGAGCGCAACAGAAATCGGGAAATCATCAGTCTCAGATGGACGCGCATTCACAATGTCATACCACATGCTCACCTGTAAAATGGAAGTCTGCATAGGCAGATTCTTGATCGCTCAAGTGGTGGTAACCCCCATAATCGAAAGAGTTACTGAAATTGGATATAGTCCATCCCGGAGAGTACGAAATTCCAGCATCATCGTCGTCAACCGTTACATTATTGATAGTCACCGCTTTGACACGAGGAAACTCTGGGAACAAGAATGGCAGAATGAGTAGCTGAAGCGGCAGAGGGAGGTCCAACATTCTGGGAACAGAATGGGAGAGAAATGGGGGATTCTACAAGAGACACTTCCAGCTGAACCCATCATCATGGAATGTTAAGATACCAGTGCATGATCGGGTCGCTACTAAAAATGAACCAGAAGAGAATGCCTTGTACTGACCCAATCAAAGATGACGATCAAAGATCTATCCAATGTCTCATGAATAGAATAGAAATTGGTTGTAAGCAAATGATATCGCGTTCTATCCCGGCTCTGACAGAAAGAGCGACATATTCCAACGATATGCGCCACGCAGGGTAGATGAAGGGATATTCCAGCCGACGAGAAAGCTAGGATCAGCAAATGCTCTAGGCGTTTTCATCCAGTGCACCACCGAGAATCATCAAATCATTATCAATAGCCCTGGGAATCTGGATGGCTTCATACACTATACGTGTGTGCCACCGCAAGTGCGCCTCAGAGGCACTGATGCCTGCGACTGCCACGAAAGCACAGCTTTACATCGAGCACGACAGTATCACTGAGTTTGGAGGTGTCATATCGAGGCACTGCGAAGCAAACCCTCTTATTTCCTTCTCTCGCGTTCCCAATACAATATTAAAAGGCAGTGCTTCCCAGGGAGACTTCAGCGCGCACTACTTTTGTCGACAGTTGTCGACGTATAATGTACTGATAATGCCACTCAAACCGCAGGTGTTATCGATAATCAAGGAAAGAGAAATGGTAGGAAGGAGGCGACCGCAGTGAAGTTTGAACCCATCGACATCAAGGTGACAATAATCCCATCTCGGAACATCGGCCACGATAAGGAGCTGATAGATCGCCATCGAGCACGAAATGCCGTCCATAGTAATAAGCGCTGAAGGATCAGCTTAAGTCAGCTGAAGACTGCGTAGCTGAAAGTTGCGACACAGATGATGCCCCAAAAGAATGCGAAGAAGGAACTGATAACGTATCGCATTTGAGGGGAGTGAGAGATGGAAAGATCCGAACGTCTTCGAACGCATGTAGAGGCCCATAAACATGGTGAAAACCTATGATCCGCCGTCTATTGAGCTTCCGCATAGACGGGTAGAAGACATATAGAATACCAAGCATTCATGTGATGACTCGTGTGTACGCTGAAAACCGTGAGTTCAGCTGTATTCTTCAATTTCTTGGGAAAGCCCGCTGAATTGAAGCATACCTTCAGCTAATCAACGCTTCGCTCAGAGAACCAAGTTTTCCATCGCGTTCGACAGAATTATTGGAGTAACATCCATACGGTGAGTCGTGCGTACTCTGAAAACCGTGAGTTTAGCCGTAATTGTGCGCAAGCCCGCTGACTCGAAACATACCGTACTGTTAAGAAGGCCGGGGGGTCAACCCTCAACAAACGTTTCACTCGAAGGACCAACCAACTTCTCCTTCACGTCGCAAAGAATTGGAGACATCCATGTGATGAGTCGTGTGCGTACTCTATAAACCGCGAGACCGTGAGTTCAGCCATCCTTTCGCAGAGAGTCCGGCGCTGAATCGAACACATACCATACGGAAAACTCGAAAGCTCCATCCAACCCATCTATCAAACGATTCACTCGAGGAATCATCAGTTCCTTCACGTTTAACGGGACTTGTCCCCGCCCGCTCCAAAACACTTGGAAGCTAATCATACATGGCTGTGACGTGTGCACTGTTTCGAGTCTCGAGGGTTCCTGGCGAGTGTGTTCGAGGACAGCATTGAAGATTATCAAAGGATGATAGCTAAGGAAGACAGAAGATGTCGATTGAAGCAACTCGAATTGCCGAAGAAAAGGTCGGACGAACCTTCTACCAATTCAAGAACATTCATGCACTATATGTGCATATTCACGGTAATTATAGAGACTAGGACACTCCTCGAGAACGGTTCAAAGAGAATTGAAGAAGTGTCGATGAGAATCAATGAGAGTAGCATTAGAGTAGTATTGGAACACTACGACTCCAACTTAGTCGAGCTCGCGAGAGCGCTTAGCGTATACATTGATAAGAAATAGTCCAAGTACCGACATAAAGACTAATTTCAAGACGACAAATACAATGTTACAGTATTGTACACATCGATAAGAATAATAGAGGATAGATACGATGAACACAAGACGGAACCACAACTTTAGACTTCCTCGCCATCCTTCTTTCCTTTACTATTGAATGTTGAAGGGAGATTAGTTCAACGTCCAACAATGACATTGAAAAGAAAGACATACGTTTTTGAAGGTAGAAGTTGGGACTCGATATGAGGCACGACACCACCTTGTGAAATGACAACGTCGCCCAAAAGCTTGTTCAACCTGGTAAATCGGAGAAATCAGCCACTGTGATATTGCACGCAAAATAGACACGCACTCTTCATCGTTTCTAATTGCGAGTTGCAAATGCCTTGGGACAATACGTTGCTTCTTGTTATCTCTGGCAGCATTACCAGCAAGCTCTAGAATCTCAGCAGCGAGATATTCAAGGACAGCAGCGAGGTAAACTGTAATGACACAGGTCAGAAACATGATTTTATCGGCTCTCACACCACGTACCAGGAGCTCCAGCACCGACACGTTGGGCATAGTTGCCCTTCTTGAGAAGACGGTGAACACGACCGACAGGGAACTGAAGACCAGCCTTCGCGGAACGCGATTGTGACTTGGTGGCCTCACCCCCAGCCTTTCCACCAGAAGATTTGCCAGATTTTCCTACGTTTCAAAGAGTTTCGTTGAGGTTGACGTCTCTCGTTACCGTATTCATTCAGAAGACATACCCTTTCCGCTCTAGAGATACCAAATCGCGTCAAGATCATATTTTAAACTCGCAGACGTAAGTCAATTACTCACCATGTTGATATGTAGTAGGTTAGGAGAGGTACAAGGGTGTTTGGGAGCAAAGAAGAGAGATCGTGAAAGTTAAAAGCAAAGTAGAAATTAATCAACAAACTGTGAATCGCGCCCCAGATATACCGGCTGATAGTCACGTGCTAGTAGCTTAGACTCACGTGAGAGCCATGCGGCAGACCTGGGTCCACGGACCGACAATTCCAGATTCAGCAGGGTGAATTTTCCGTTTGGCAAGCAAAGAGAAAGATGTCTTCCTCTTCGTTCGTCTCTTTGTCCTGGCGTTCAAAATGTCTTCCATTCGCCTCACATTCAAATTGGTCTAATGTGGAATGTAGAAGATGGAACCTACTATATTTAAATGTTTACCTTCTGTT